>JANIJG010016290.1:0-18510 GCA_024611175.1 Megaceryle torquata
TAAATCTCCCTCTTGCAGTTCCAAACCATCCCCCCTTGTCCTGTCCCAACAGGAACAGATCAAAACTCTGTCCCCATTTTTCCTGAGCATGTACTTGTCAACAAAGTGGTGGAGTTTTTTAACCAGGACACTGTGTGAGGTGCAATGGCAGGGCCTTCCAGGGTAAGTTATTACATCATTTTGTCAGAGAAGTCAATCATCTCATCTTTTATTAAAACATTAATAACAAAACCAACGGTGGCTTCCTGATGGCTTTCATTTAACACTACTGTTCAAGATACATCTCCTTTTCCACCCTTTGATCTCCAGCTCCTGGAGAAGAGCCAGTGAAATAGCTTCTCCTGCTGGTTCAGCACCCAGAGCAGAGCCACAATTCCTATTTCCCTTTCAAATTTGGGTTGGATTCTCTGCACGGTGTTCAAACGCCACAGTTCCCTTTCCTGACAGCTTGTGAAAGTCAACAGTCTCCGGCAACGGCTTTGACCTTTTCAGCGTTGGCTGATTTGATTAGCTGACTACTCATGTTCTGCTCTTTCACAACCTCCAGATGCTCTTGGAGGGGAGAAAGAGGAAAGTACAGCTCGGGCAGCTCATTAAACACGCAGGGAAAAGCCAGGGAAGAGTCACACCACCGGATTTGGGATGTGGCACCAGCTCGGTGGCTCCGTGCAGCCCTTGGAGCCCTCCAGGTAGCAACTGAGCCCTGGGGTAGGTGGTGACAGCCCAGTGCTGAAGGGCTTTATCCTGCTGCAAAGCCTCCAAGTCAGGAGGCAGATTTTTCTCATCCCCCTTTTCAGTAACTAAGTGGCAAGGGCGAGCCCAACACAAAATGTATTGTATAAATAATTACAATGCTTCATTTCTCTTGCTTAGCATTTAAAGGGGGTTTGATTTCAGGCTCTGATCTTGGCAACTACTTAGCAACTGATCTATTTTTCTTTTAAACGATCCTTACAGCCAAGACTTTTTCCCCTCTCCAAAGAGTGGCACGCACAGTAATTGCTGGTTTAGTGGCATTTAATCATTGCAGGGTTCAGCTTCCTTGGAGGTATTCAAATAAATTTAGGGTTTCTCATACATTATATATTTATAACTTGGGTCCAGTCTCACCCTTTAGTTGGGCTGAAGCACATTGCACTGATGTCTAAAGGTGGCCTGATAGGGTAAATAACTCATTGGCTATGATTTTTTTATTATTATTTTTACATTTTTTTTTTTTACATTTTTTATTTTTACACATTTTTTATGTTTACACATTTTTTATGTTTACACATTTTTTATTTTTCCTTTTTTTTAAATTTTTTTACATTTACAGCTTTTTAATATACATCCTGGTAATAAATTGGTAGGAAAGCTCACATAAGCCACAAGCCATTTATTCTAAGAATTTAGGATGAGACTTCACCTAGAAAATGTCAGAATAATCAGGTGGTAGCCATACCAAGGAAGCTGTTACCAAAATTGTCATGAAGGACATCTCCCAAGGGGCAGTTCTCACTGAAGTTCCTTCGATCTCACTTCACCACATCTCAGTTCAGGTACCTAAAGCTGCACCTTATTTCAGAGCACAGTCATGTGGTGCAATAAATGGAGGAACCATTTATTATATTATATTATATTTATTATATTATTATAAATGGAGGAACAGGTGAGCTGGTCTAAAAGCAGCCAGGCCCCACAGGCTTCTTCCTATGAATTAGTGAAAGTTCCATCAAAGCTGCTGCATTTTCTGCAAGATGTTCTCATTTCAGTGAATCAGCATTTACAGATGAAATCAGATCAAGCAACTTCCAGTCCATATTCCATCCTCACAAGCTTCTGTAAAAGAATTCTTTTCAAAGGTCATATCCACCTGCTTCTTAGGTCTTCTAGATGAGGGAATAATTGAGAGTTGGAGCAATGTCTGCAGCGAGCCAAGCTAAAAGCTGACAGCTGAATATGTCTTTCTGAATCTTAGTTCACGGATGGGCTGGCTAAAGAGATCAAGTGGAAAAAAAAAATAAATAAATCAATGCAAGATGTGACAGAGCAGCCTCTGTAGCTAATGTTTATCTGCTATATGCCCATCAAACATGGTATTAATCTGCAAAATTTTACTCAATACCAACAAGAATTTTACCAGCGTGTGTGTGAAGAATACAGAGCTTGGTCTAGTCAGGGGGGGTGGGGGGGTCCAGGCTCCTGAATTTAGCATAAATCATCCTAAATACAGAAAAATCTGTATTTCATTAGGTGGGCTTAGCTTCTGCTATCTCACTTTAATTGGCTGGATAAACCCTCAGGATTTGCAAAGAGCCTGCTTAGTCTTTCACCAAACTTTCAGTATTTGTCTGCTAAACAAACTCACGTATCCTCCTCCTCTGAGCATTCCAGAAAGAGCTCAAGAAATTCTCATTCTGGAGGTAAAGTGACCATGGATGCCAACTTCTGACATTTTTTTTTTTTTTTAAATGCATGGCATTTTATTAATTATTAAGAATCCTTGCCCATTTTTCACTTCAAAGCAGGTTAAGTGGTATATTTCTTGACAAAAGTAATTGCACAACTATAATAAAAGAACAGGTATTTCATAGCTCTCCCATAAACCTGGGGAAGGGTGGGGTGACAGAAATAGTTTGTGGAGTAGATGTTTCCCTTTCTATTAAGGGGTGAAATACAAATTCCATGGATCTGCCTTCCACCCATGGTCAGACCGTGTCCCCCTCAATCGTGGTTGGGTGATGGAGGGTGCTGAGAAAATTCTATGGTTGCAATCATTTGGGACCACTTAGCTTCTGGATCTCATATCTGAGCAAAGAGCAAAAACCAAAACATTGTCCCTTCTACGTGGCCTCTTGTCTAAATTACATGATTCTTGAGCTGGTTTCATTCAGTTTGGTTCATTTAGGTATTTATCAGGTTATGGGCATTTTATTCCCTCATCAAACCAGTGATATTTTTTTCCTTCTTAGCTCAGAGGATTTGAAATAGGATCTGACTAACAGAGGAATCACAAATCTTCATCACTTCCCAGAACTCATTTTTCATGATCAAAATAAATGAACATTCCAATCTTTTTGTAAATGACACGTATTAGAGATAATGCCCTTCATAAAATGTGGCGTGTAACTAACCCATTGTCACCAAAGGAACTTGATTTTGCTTTCCAACGCAAACAAGAACTGCTCCTCGAGGGATTTGCTAATAAGATTCTGTGTTGAAAGGAGTTGATTAGGCACAAAGATAGAGCACAGCGATGAATTCCTCTTTCTATTGCTAAAGAAAGCTTCAAATTAATTTAAATTCAAATAAATACTCTTCCTTTGGTAACAGCTATATCAATACATTTGAGATTAATACTTAGGGATGGAAAGGTTAGTTGGGATAATATAATAACAGTAAAAATACCTAAATTTTTCTAAATAAAATAGGTTTGCACGTGGAGAAACTTGATTTTTTTAATTTGTTTTAGAGCTTCACCAGGTGTCTATTCCATTGCAGTGCCACAGTGAGACCTTTCCCTCAGTAAACCCACAGTAAGCTGCTCCATCCCACGGCAAGTGCCTGCTGGAGTGGGATCTCCAGGGGTCCCTTCCAACCCCTACCTTGCTGGGATTTTGTATTTAAAGACACTCTTGTCTTTCACCTAATTATGTCCCAGAATTTAGTGTCTGTGTTTTGTTGCTCACCTTTGCAGTACATGTTCTTCGTTGCTACCACAATTTTCTTCCTGGTCTTTGTAGTGGCACAAATTGCTTTCTGTAAGGAGTCTTTGTTTCTCTCTGCACTGAAAATACCTTCCTTGCCTTGAGGCTAATGGATATTATCTCCGTCTCTAAGAACATTTTGCCAGCTATGCTGATTTGTTAGTTTATCTTCAGAGGTATCTCGTGGATTACTTCTTGCCCTCCACCAAAACCAGACGTTGAGCTGGAAGGTGGGCGAGTTCCTCTGCAGGCTTCAGCAGAATTCTTGCAAGTGGATGGATGCCCAAGTGCCTACTACAAGGAAGTGAACCAAAGCATCCACTTCTGATTTTAATATAGCTGATTAATATCATTTTTAATCTGCAGGTATTTTTGATGAGTCAGTCTGGCTTACATTAGCTTGATTGCAGCGTTTTATTATTCTGAGGGAGGTCAATACAATCCTTTTGAGCACGTAGGTCCTCAAAGCTTGAGTCACAAAGGGTGAGAGTTGTACAAATAGAGAAAGTACATAGCAAGAAGCCAACCAAGAGTCTGACAGTTGTGACCATGGACAGCCTGATGTAGTTGCCCTCCCAGTTGCCCTCTGCTTAGCAGAGGCTGGACCACATGACACTCAGAGGTCCTTTCAACCTAAATTATTCCAGGATTCTTGGAGTGAGGTGGTGTCAGGTGACTAAAGAGCTGCAAGACTTCCAACCTGCTTACAGAGATTGCATTGGGTTGGCTTCAGGGTTCTTGAACCTGATCACCTCTGTATAGAAGAGATGACAGCACTCTCCCACCTGGACAGGTTGGTGAGAAGAGATGACAGCTCTCCCTCACCTGGATCAGTTGGTGAGCCGAATAAATCCTTAATTTTCCATTTCTATCCACTTCCATTTGCTCTTTTTTCTCTCCTAGAAAGAAAATAATGAGAGAAAAATAATTAAAGGCTTAAAGATCCATCACAAATTGTGGGCCTAGAGGCTTTCCAGAAATGGTGATTTGCCTACAAAGCCACACACAATACCTGCTGAGCTGAGACACCACAAGTTCTACCTCCCTAAATGTATCTCCGTGGTACCCCAATCATATTCAAGGCAGGTTTTTGATGTGGTCTTTCTTGCATGAAAACATTTTATGACGGTACACTGTGGGTCCTGGTGGGAGTCAGAAAAGGTTCTAGTTGCTGTCCATCATGCAAGAACCTAGGAGGGGAGAAGTGCTCTTTGCCAACCTGACAAGCTTAAGAAAAAAACCCAGCAAATTTAAAGCAGTATACACCCTTATTTTTTGGACCTTAAACAACATTTCACGAGCAACTTCCAGCTGTAGCAAAGTTACGTTTGAGCTTCTTTGCCTGTGTTTCTATCAAAGCTTTCAGAAGCAACATAGATCGTAGGGTGTGAGTATGAATTTCTTCAAGGTTCACTAGTCCAGTTTAATTTATAATAGTGTTTAATAAAAAAACTTTATGACCTTTTCATTAGAAATCTGGTGTTCTCCTCTCATCAGAATGACAATGAAAAGGAGAAGCTCACAGCAATGTCATCTCAATGGATCTTCTCTAAGGTTGTCACAAGGAAAGGATAAGTGGGACTTGGTTATTTCAACAAAGACCTTCACAAGAAGGGAGCTCTTTTTACACTATTCAAGGTGACCTTCCAGCAACTTGATGGAGAAGATTCTACAGTAAGACAGTTTTTCTGCTGAATAAGTTGAAAATCTGAGCACTGCCCCAGAATTAAAGTCTAGGACAGTAAAGCAGATAACATGGATCATTAGGAAGTGCAATATTCTCATGCTCTAAAGACAATCAGAGACAGAAAGTTGGAAAAGCAATTTTGCCAAGTTCTCTCTTTTTATAAATCCAAATTAAAAGCATAGTTCTGAAACTATGAGAGGGTTTTCCTCTTTAATTATTTAACAAAGTGCGTAGGCACTGTTTTAAGGCAGCTGTAGAAATGATGTTTTAAGCTGAGATGTAAAAAGAAAAATATATTACAGACATAAATTCCGATGAAGTTCTAGGGTTTTTTAGGATCCTAACTTTTAGATTTCTTTAAAAACTTTGTCTAAAACGGTACAGGTGGCACGAAGTTGAAGGCAAACCTACGTGAGGTTGGCAGCATCAATCTTCTTCTGTTATAAGAGTGTATTTTTATTCCCACACTTCAGTCTTAGCAACCAAGGAATGCATCCAGGAGCCTTAGGGGAAAATCCAAGTTTCATTAACACCAAAAAACATATTCTGGTTTTGAACGCATGCAGCGCTTCTCATCATGTGGAAATCCACTGATAAGCCCCGGTGCCTGGTCAAGACCTATAAAATATTATCTGTTAAGAGGCAGAACAGATCAAAATTTAAAATAAATAAATAAAAATTACCCTGAAGCATTAGTTTAAATTCGGTGTCCAAATATTTTCTCAAACAGAAGCGTAGAACTCCAGCTCTTTGATGATTATTATGAACTTATTTGCTATTCATGATTTTTTTTTTTTTAATTCTTGTTGAGAAGATTCGTTCAAATACATCTTAAAAGCATCTTATTTGCCATCTGGTACTAGATGCTCTCTTTTGCAAAGTTTCACTCACGCATTTAATGAACCCAGAAGGTATTCTGCATGGTGGTGGATGTGACAACCTGCTCTGCAGAGACAGTGAGATGTCCTCGTGGAATGAGAGGCATACAAGAATGTAGGATGAGAAGACCATTGGCTGGGCAAGTTCTGGACTTCACAACTACCAGGAAACAATTGATAGGTCATGGGTATCTATCAGATGTCCATGCCATGCATTCCTACCCACCACAGTTTATATATTCCACAGCTCTACAAAATCATAGCTAATTTTAGGTTGGAAGAACCTCTGAGGATAATCTGGCGTTGGATTCTCCACTCCAAGCAAGGCCAACTTGAAATTAGGTTGCTTAGGGAAAACTCTTTAGAGTGTGCCCAAGGATGAAGATTTCGTAACCTCTCTGGGCCCCTTTTCCAGTATTTCACAACCCTCACTGTGAAAATTTTATCACCCTTAACACTTTGTATTATACATTATATAGAGAGATTTACACAGAACATTTAAAAGGTCCCTTCCATCCAAAAAAAATTCTGTGATATATATTACACATATATATAGTATTTATATGGGGTTTATATGCACGTATATAAATAATGAAACCATGAAAATCTATGATTTGATTTTTTATACTGAAATATTCTCTTACAAGTAAAGTCATAACAAGAATTCACAGCAAAAAATAGATTCTACAAAAGCCATATGGAATTTTGAGGAAATATAATATGACTGTGTCTCTTTCAGGTTTGGTTGACTCAAATAATGTCAATCGAGTGTGTGTTTGGCTAAGTGTGTACAAGAGGAATGACCCACAACCCCACACCAGTGTATGGATCCTTCAAAACTGATCTATATCTGCTGGACCTGGGAAATATATCCTGGGGAGCATCATCCTTGTCAGCCTTGAAGACTATTCCATTATTTTAAGACTATTCAGGAAACAAGGGGTGGGGGGAATAAATCAGTTTTGAAAACCTTTTCAGATTATTTTGCTTATAAATTCATTTATCAAGAAGTAATCTGTGCTGTCAGGGGAGAGCAGGTCCAATCCTGTGTGATGCTGAGCCATTCCCAGGAAGGACTGAGGTGCTGTCAGGGGAGAGCAGGTCCAATCCTGTGTGATGCTGAGCCATTCCCACAAGGACTGAGGACCTTCAGCATCATTCTATTAGTGGCCAAGCACCAAACCAGGGTGGCTAACAATACCAAAGTCATTGATTCCTCCCCCTGGAAGACAAACTGTTTTGATTATAAATGATTAATTGAAACAAATGTCCCTTGGCAAATTTTGCTGAACAAAGGTCGTCTTTGAGAGTAAATACTTCAGGAGACTAATCCACTACTGGGGTATAAAACTTCCTGAAATTTCTTGCTGTTGCTGTTTTCAAACTTTTCTAAAGACCTTTTAGGATCTGCACCAATAGATGTTTCATTGTAATTCCACAATTCAAAATAAAATTGCAACCTAATTATGGGCAGATGGGTCAAAGATAAGTCACAGGACTCTCAACTGAATTTCTTTATCCATGTCACAAGTTACATCTTAACCTCTTACGGGTACAGGAAAAAAAAAGAAAAGTCACAATGTGGTTACTCTGCTTGCTTTTTAGCTCAGCATTGATGGTGGTTTCTTATCCCTCGCTCTTTTCCTTGCCTTGGACAACAGAGATGTTACCTCTTCCCTTATCATCACCTTCCAGGCAGCTCTACTTGGTGTGCTAATAAAATGCTGCAACATTTGGATTGTTCTATCTGCTTACCATCTTGATGAGAAAATTATCAGGTGAAGCTCTTTGGCCTGTGCTTCCTAAAGAGTTAGTCCAGGAGCTGATCCCTGTGGTCCTTTCAAGGCTTAAAGCCTGTAAATAAAAGCAATGAATAGAAGATACTGGTTTAAAAGTCTCTTCTACACAAATGCACTCCAGGATCTACATCCAGCCAGCTCCACTTCCACTGTAATTAAACTATGCACGTAGAAACCTTTCTAGTCATCTTTGAGTAAAAGCTTAGATTTTTGTGAATATGAAGGTAAAGACAAAATTAACCTGACATTTGTATTTGACAAGTCAGTTAATGCTGTGCTAATCCCCTTCGGGCTGCGGCAATTTTCACCTGTCAGAGATGTTGTAATCCAAAGGGAATAGCTCTCCTATCCCTTCCTGCTCTGTTTGAATTGAAGGAGGGGAAAAAAGAAAAAGGAAAATGTTCATTATCCTGCAAAAGTAAAGGAAAAGGGTAAGACCCAGTGAAGGGGGAAAGGGATGTTTATATGGCTACGTGACAGCCAGGAGGAACCAAATTTGGGGGGTTGAATACACGGCTGGTACCTCAGTGATGTTCTGGATGTGGCCAGAAACCACCCATTGCATTAAACTGGTTGTTTAAATGCTCTACTAGCCACTCTTTAAAGATACAGATCTCTTGGAGAAAGGGAGTTGTGGGAGGATCTGGACACCCCAGTGGATACCTGAAAAGCAGAAAATACAGGACTGGAGGGAAGGTGGAAAACTGGAGAAGCTACCCCTGGCCAAACACCAGGCTGAGAACTCTGCTTCTCCAAAACTGGGGAGGTGGGAGACCAGGGGATGGATAGATAGATAGATATTTATTTATTTTTTTTTTTAAACACAGATAAAAATAAGTTTCACTTGAGACTCTTAATTGTTAATTAGTCCACTTTAAAACTAGATATGTTAAATTCATTACAGCACTAACCCAGTTCGAGATGCATTAGTATTCATCTTCGATGCTTAATCACCACAGTATTCATTTAAAATTCTTTCAGTAATCTAGTCTGCAAAATTTCAAGTTGATGGAAATGTCAAAAGCAGAAGACAGAAATGTCTAATTAGCTAAGTACCTCGGTTGTTGCTGTTTCTTGGCAAATAATAAACCAACTTATGTAATGCTTATTGTGAGAGGGCACAGCATTTGATGGGAGTCTTTGACTGAAACCAACAGTAGCTTGTGATGACTGATGGCTTTCCAGTATCTGATTCTTTGATACTGGTGTTATCTCCTATGGTGAAACCATAGGAGAAAGTTATTTTTTCTATGTCATATTTCTCAAAAAAATATTTTCTTTAAACAGTTTCAAAGCCTATTTTTAATAAAAGGAGGGGGTTATTAGTTTACATTAGGAATGTGCTCAAGCTGACTGCAGCACCACCTCGAGTAGTTTATGTAGCTATTGTTTTCACATCATGTCTACTCTTTCCTTCCTTGTGACTACTTTTCATGAAAGCATCAGTTAGATCAGTCTTGGAGTGTATCAGCTCTTCAAACACTGTTTGGGGAGGCACAAATTATTAATAAGTAGTAATTAGTTCTACCCGCTAATAAATTCTGGTCTTCTTTTTTTCTTGTTAGATGTTAGCCAAAGTCTAAAGGTCCTTTACTTTTTCTTTAGTGAAATTATTCACCAAACATTCCTGAGCAAGAAAATTCATGACCTCATTAAGTGAGAACCATAGACCTGTCCTAGTTTTGGTTTTGTTCTGACTGGAATTATGATGCCTGCCATTAAAATGTCACCAGTCACCAGGAGTTACACCACACAGAACACACGAGGCTGCAATTATTTCCTCCTCTTGAACTAAGAAGTGCTGAAAAGTTTTAGATGCTGGTGTAAATGATTTTTTAATGGTGACTACTGTGCATCAGGGTACCATCAAATATCTGCTAGCAGTGATATAACTCCAGCAGGGGTAGGGGAAAAATTGTTTGTGGTCTAATTTTATATTCCTAGAAGCACAAAGGGGTTTGAAGAATTGAGCCTCTGTTGCAATCAGCTGGGTTCCTGTTCTGTTAGGGGAAGGCAGGACACTGAGCAAAGATACTGGAGTAGAAAACGATGAATGGAAAAAAAATATATATATAGTGGGAGAAGAGAGATGGGAAAAAGGGTAAAGGCTAATGAAAAACTAAAGAGGAAACATGAATCAGCCAAGAGATATTAGTGATTTTGGCTTGAAATAGCTTACCTGGGACTTGTTTGTCAAAGGCTGTTATGGCATCTTTTGACTTTCAGAGTCATTCAGGGCTTCAAAGAAAATACAACCCAAAATTACCAGTCACTTTTGTAAAGAGCTTGTTGGGCAGCTTGCAAAGTGCATCTGTGGGTGGAAAAGGTCCTTCCGTGCCCCTTTTCCATTTTACCTTGATGGATCCCTTGAGCCGCCTCCTGCTTTTACAATCCTTTCACATCTTGTGCTTCTCCTGCTATTGTGAGCTCGATTTTGTATCTGAATTTGCAATCAAATCCATGGGGAAAGCTCCTTAATGGTTTGGTGATGTCCTGCTGTAGTTTTAGGGCCTTTGAAAGCTGCTGAGGACACTCAACACACCAGTGATGTGATAGAAATGTAATCCATAATAACAACCTTCCAGAGCATGGTCTGTACTTTGCTAAAAGAAAAAACAAAACAAAACCAAACAAACAAACAAAAAAAAAACCCCAACCATCATTCCCAGTTTGATTTAAACCAGAAAGTTTTTCTGGAAAATAAAAAAAAGGGTAAGATCTCATTTGGCAGAAACTTCCTCAGCCCCAAGCACTTCATCAGTTTTACTGAATTAAATCAAGAGACTTCACAAAATTTGAAACCCTCTGAGATTCATCCGACCAGATTAATCAAATTCTGCTGCACTTCTATTGCAAGTCTTTGTGTACGCGACGATGGATTTGTTATATCACCGAATTAAAATTCAATGGCAGCCTTTTAAAATCCACTACATTGATCTCTACATCAAGTGCTTCGCTGCAAGTCACGTTTAAATAATACTTTGTTAATTTAAAATACCCCAGAAATGTAAGAAGTATGGCTGAATTCCTTCGGGAGAGCTCCGTAAAAGCAAAAGAAGAATCAAGAAAGCAACGGTCATGTGCGTAATATGAATAATTGCTTAGGGTAAAAATCAGAGAGGAAAAAGTAGTTCTGTACTGTGAGAAGCAGGATTCTTAGGAAATCATGGTGCCACAAACAGGGGAAGCTAAAACTTTCACGATATTTAAATAAATACCTCTGGCAGAAGTTTAGAAACCAAAAGACTTTCTCTGTGATCCCAGCGGGGGCAAAATTCTTGTTTATTCCTATGGAGATAGTTCCTCAACTGAGGATACAAATCACTGCTAATGGCATTTACTCCACACAAGAGAAACAAGCTGTTGGGTCTGAGCTGCTGATTAACGAGTGATAACGAAACCCAGGAATAGAAAAATCTGCAGGCACCTGAATGTCAGATGGAAGAAGGGGAGGGAGAAGCCTGAGAATGGGTTGGGAAAAATCGGTAAGATCCACGGAGCAGGACAGAGGTCTTCACTAAAAGCACTGTTGAAAGTTATATATGACTAAGGGTAGACTTCTAAAAAAAGAAAAGCAAACCAGGAAAGAGTCTGAGATGAAATACAATAGGGTTTTGGGGGGGGTTATTTCTGAAAAGAGTGGAAAATTGCAGCTGTAACCAGGCGGGTTTGATTTTTACCTTAACTGCTCTATTTATATCCTCCTGCTTTGTCCCCTACAGGACTACAACTGCTCAGAGGTAGTGTCATGACAAAGGGTGACTCAGCTTGGCAGAAAGCAGGATTTGATCCCTTCTGGAGAGGTGACCAACCACAGCTAACGTGCTCCAGCCACCTTCCTCCCTCGTCATTATGTGGCAGCAGTTACAGAAGAGGCTTTAGGGAAGTCAAACCATGAAATGCTTCCAGCTGAGGCTGTAGATGCTTTGGGAGGTGAAAAGGAAGACAGTTTAGTATGTAACAATACAATGGGATGATCAAAAATGCTTCTTATAACCCTCAGGTCTATAGAATAAATCCCCAGCTGCTTTCCACCAGTTCTACCAAGACCAATGCAAGCTCACCAAGAATCCAGCTCAAAGTGTTAAACAGAAGTCCAAGGAGCACATTTTTTTTTTTGAGCAGACCTATAGACCCTTACCACAGGGGATACTGTTTGTATTAAATACTGCTGGGTGGCACAAAATGCCTAGGGATAATATTTGTTTGATGGTCTTTCTGTCCTACCTATATCTTCTCTAGGAAGTGCAAAAATTAAGTGATGAAGTCACTACTATCATTCCAAAAAAGGGGATTATGTTTATTCCTATACATAAAGAGACAACTGAAGTTGAAGAGGATTCACCATCATAAAATACTAGAGTGGTTTAGCCCAGAAAATAAGGCATTTGGGAAGATTAAGGGAGTTGGACTTATACAGCCTTAGCTTACAATGGGAAGTTAAAGATACACAGCTTTCCTGGCAAAATCTCAGGGGGACATATAAAACCATTTAATACTGAAAAACTGGACAACAAGAGAAATAATAAAGATTTATGAAGCTAGAGGTTAACTGAATAAATCAAAGACGTGACACTCAGAGCTACTTTAAATTCAGGATATGAAGTTAGCGAAGGGGAAGGACACTAAAATGGACTCTGAATCTGTGTCAGCCAGACATAAAGAAAAACCCTCTTTTCAGAAGTTTGAAGAAAAAAGCTGATTAAACCCACAATAGTAAGTGCCACCAGAAAGGAGTTATGGTCACTAATCACAATGAAAAGCTTGAATCGGTGAAGATTCAAGGGTGAAGGGAATAGAGGGGGAAAAAGGGGACCTCAGACCTTGCTGCAGTTCCTTCAAAACTATTTCTCCAGCCCAAAGAGGTTTCAAGAATGGTTTGGTAAAGTCCTCTCTAAGATGTTGCTTCAGTGGAGTTTGCCACAGAACTGGATTTAAGAAAGAAAAGACCTCAAGCTGCATTAAACGTTGTGCATCCAGCTTCCACCACAAGGAGGACAGGGACCTGCTGGAGCGGGGCCAGAGGAGCCCCAGCAATGCTGGGAGGGCTGGAACCCCTCTGCTGGGAGGCCAGGCTGGGAGAGCTGGGGGGGTTCAGCCTGGAGAAGAGAAGGCTCCATCCAGGGAGACCTTCTGGTGACCTTCCAGGATCTGAAGGGGGCTACAAGAAAGCTGGGGACAGACTTTTTACAATGGCTTGAAGCAATGGGACAAGGGGTGACAACTTCAAACTGGAAGAGGGGAGATCTAGATTAGAAATTAAGGTGGTGAGACACTGGCACAGGTTGCTCAGGGAAGCTGTGGCTGCTCCATCACTGGAACTGTTCAAGGCCAGGTTGGACGGGGCTTTGAGCAGCCTGGTCTAGTGGGAGGTGTCCCTGCCCATGGCAGAGGGTTTGGAACAAGATGATCTTTAAGGTCCCTTCCAACCCAAACCAGTCTATGGAAACTGGAAGAGATGATTTAGCCAGAGCTCTCTTGGGTTTCCCCATTCCCTCCTGAAGCCACTGGAAGAGGCAAAACAGAGACAGAACATGCAACACTGTGCTCAGAATGTTTCTCAGCCTAATTTGCTGAGATTTATAAGTGCATAACAGAGTTTATCAATTTCTGGCACGGTGACCATTACAGAAGAAGCCTGGGTTATAGTCACTCTGGTTTATGGAGCTTTTTATAGAACACGGCACCCACGCAGATGCGTGCATCTGTTTACTCCTCTTGCTACAACACCAGCAAGACAAATCAAGTTCAGAATGCAGAAGATTTACAGTTAGGCTGAATAACAAGTACTTAAATCAAAGGAAAACTCACTTCTCCAAAGCACTAGACTAAAATCGAGGTGGTTGTCAGGCTATGGGTGCATCAAGATGGGCGTTTGCATTGTCTCATGCTTTTCTCCAGCTTCCTAACTGCATCTGTCCATCTGCTAACTCCTGTATTTAGATGGTAAACATTTGTTTGGATGTTTAGAGCATTTGGATCTTCCCATCCTGATCCACGACCAATACCCTGAGATACTGCTGTGCAGCAAATCAAAGCACAAACAATTTTTGCGTGACTGAGCGGTCCCCAGTGAACTAAAATAGATGTCTGTTGTAACAACACTAAGCTAAACTCTTTCCAAAACAGAAGAAAAGTGTAATTGTTTCTGTATTTCTTCTGCAGTATTTTAAATGTGGTTGGTGTTAGAAGCAAATCAGTTCTGAGCACATAACATCTTAACATCCCCATCATTTAGCAGAAGGGCTATTCCCTTATTTATCCTGTCCAGTAGCCTGAGTTAGCAACTAAATATTTTTTTAAGCCATTAAATATCACCAAAACATTCCCCCTATAATTCTCCAGAGCTCATAAGGGCACTGTTTACAAATAAAAATCGTATTTCAATTCAATAATCTTGTAATTGGTCCCTGTGATGAATGAAAGAAATTACATTTTTTCCAGTTATTTCTTTTAGCCCTTGATTCTTCCCCGGCCCCCCCCTTATTTTTCCGATGTAGAAGCCACTTCAGCCAAGTAAGTAGAAGTTGCTCTATTTATCTTACTGCTGATATTCACAGGGGTAGCAACTACCTTGCAGTATCCTCTGTTTTCATTCCTGAAATGCACTAATTACCTCTGTTGCTTCTTGATATACACGTGTCTGAGGCCGGTCCATGCAAAAATTCATCTGTGAAGTCCTTTGAGTTTCACGTGTAGTCCTCACAGGTCTTGATAGATAAAGTTAGGCTAACCAGAGAACGAAGGAAAAATTGCTTGTGAAATGTCTTCTCCTCATTCTTGCCTTTTCACGATGTGTTGCACGTCAGGTCCTGTTGTTAACAGTCAAGGTGAGGGTCTGTAGAAGAAAGTCTAAGCTGATACCCCCCTTCGCAGGCACATGTCTGTGTGTCTTTGTTTCCATCCCTGCATAGGGAATCGATAAAAAAAAATGTGTAACAGAAGTGTTACAAATCCATCTCACTTGAAACGCTGTCTTCATGTGATGGCAGAGCTCTCTGTCACCCTTCCCTGATATTACCTCAGGGACACATGTTCCTCCTCCTCTCTGTTGCTGATCTTCCCTGGAAGGACCTCACCAGAGTGTTTCTTCTCTGTCGTGAGATACGTGTTGTGATGGACTCTCCAATAATACTTCATGCTTAACAGCACTGACAATTCCATTTGCTCAGGGCAGTGCCTGAAAAGGTATCAGACACTTCAGAAGCACCCCCTGTAAAATCTGCCTCCCTTGTTGTTATGAAATAACACCACATAGAATCACTTAGGTCAGAAGAGACCTTTCAGCTCATGGAGTTCCACTGTTCCCCCAGCACTGCCAGGGCACCACTGACCCATGGCCCTCAGCACCACAGCTCCACGTGGGGCTTGGAAACCCCTCCAGGGATCATGGGGACTCCACCACAGCCCTTCACAGCCCTTGCCATGAAGAAATTGTTCCTCAGCTCCAACCCAAACCTTCCTTGGTGCAACTTGAGGGGCTGTTTCCTTTTGTCCTTTTACTTGTTACAATGGGACAATCCCTGCCCCAGTCCTGCTGGCCACACTGTTTCTGATACAAGCCAGAGTTCTGTTGGCCTTCTTGGCCACCTGGCCAATGTGATGAGTCAGGATGGTTTGGTCTACTGCTTGGTCCACTCTCCTCCTGAAAGCTGACCCACCCTTCCCCTTACTCCACTCTTCAACTGTCTTTAAGGTCATTGTTGCTTTTCTGAGCGTTTCCAAATATCACATTGACAGATTTTTTTGCTGTCTGGCTCAGATGGAAAAAAAACCCAAACCAAACAACACACTTTGTGAGCAATATGATGCTCATATTTTTACGAATTAGAGCTAAAAGCAAGGGAGGAAGAATAGCTGGTGGTGTACTTGCCCAAGGCCAGATCCTGCAAAAATCATTCCCTTTATATCACCCAACTCCAAACATGTTGGAATGCTGGTTAAAGAGAACTCTGATCCGCTTCTGCTTTTCATCTCCACAGATTCAAAAGAGGGTCCAATTTAGTCAGAGCAGTTGTTGCAAACAGCTGTTCTGAAATAGAGATGGTGATTTGCATAAATTCATATTCAGCTCCCTCCGCTTTTTTGTACCGTAAACAAGGCAGTTTCGCCGAGTGCCCAGGGATAGCTTTGTTGTGGTGGGTGCTAAATAAATACAATTTGTTGTGGTGGTGATTGTTTGTTCCCTCCTCCCAGGCTGCTGGAGGCTATTACATGGAGCAGCTTCCATCAGAAACTCGTTTGGACTAAAAGATCTTTTTGAGCTAATCCTCCGTAGTCTGAGAGCTGTGAAAATAAAGAAAGAAATACAAAATAAATACACAGTTAGAAGAAAAAGTTCCAAAACATGCACAAAGGCTACAGTTGGAGAACTAAAAGGTGTCCAGCTCCCAGCAATGTCAGATTTGCAGGGGAGATGGATAGGTGGGAATTTGAGCCTGGAGTTTACTCCTTAGTGCCACTTCTTCAGCAGACTGTCACTAATAAGCAGCGACTCCTCCGCGTGGTCTGATTTGCAGAATGGTTTTGGGTTACTCTACAAAAGTTGCCTTTCAAGGCATTTCACTGAAGTATCTTCTCTTACAAAGCTGTTATTTTTCATTCAGGACTCTGTTCAGCCACTTTCCCAGCCATTAAAACACAATAAGGTGTTGCTGGAGCTGCAAATTTGACAGCACCCCATTTAACTCTGTCTCTGGCAAGCGCAGCATAGATGGCAAACAGAAAAATTAAGTGTTGTGAAGCTCTAATCAATATATTTTTTCAACTGTTAATGGTACAAAGCCTTTTTCTTGAAGGTGCTAAGCTGCTGGAGATTTTGCCTGCCCAATGATATGTAAAACCATGACTCCAAAAGGGTATGTTGGACTACATGACCTTTAAAGGTCCCTTTCGACCCAAAGCATTCTCTGGTTCTGATTCCACACCTCAGGACTCTGGTCAAACAACAGAAGCATTACAAATAAACATGCACCTCGGGGCATTAGAAGTTAAATTAAATCACAATAGTAATGTTCATCTGCTGATAGATGATAAACAGGCAGCCAGGTTGTTGCGATGGCTCCTCAGACTCTATCAGACTCTTACGATCAAAGCCATTTTCATAATTTTGATTTCTTCCCAAATATGGATTTTTAAAATTGAAATTATTTTGTTCCTCAAAGGCAGAAGCGAATCAGTTCCAGTGTTGAAGCTGTGAGGCTCACCATCAACTCAGCCTCTTGGGTTGTCCCTTCTTCCCCATCTTCAGTGTCCCAAGCAGCAATGGTGAGCCAGTGCTGTCGTGGCATTTGCAACCAGTCTGGGCAACAACAGACTGGTCTTTACAGAGAGACTCTGGCCTCATCCACACACAAACCACAAGATAACTACCTCCTAGGTTAAGTTTTACCTATTAGAAGTCATGAAAACTGAGGAAATTCCATAAGCTCTTTTAAAATCCATACTCATTTGGGGGGACAAAAATTGAGATTTATATTTTTTCCTACAGTTCTGCCAACACCAAAACCCACATTTGGAATGAAATCCCTGGATTTTTCACTCCCCTAAAAAATATTTCACATCCATTTATGTTATTTTTACACCTACTTGTAAGTCATTAGACAAAGCTCATAGCAGCATTCATTAAATTCCAACCTTAGGACACAAACTCCTCTCCCACACCTTCTTCCCTGTTCTGATATTATCTACGAGTTGCAAAAGGCCATTAATATTCTGAAATGATTTGATGCAGAAACCAAATTATCCCATCAAAAAGAAAAATAAATAAATAAATAAACTAACCCCAAACAACCACTTTGCTTATTTATTATACACCCTGCTCCTCCAAAGAAAACAGAATTTTAAAGCAGAAAAGAATGAAAGGAGGCTGATGAGTTATAAGACCACAGCAGAAATTTACAGCCTCACGAATCCTTTCTCTACTAGAACTTTGAAGGAATTGTCCTTCTTTTTTTTTTTTTTTTTCTTCAAAAACACCTGTGAGGATAAAATAAATGCAAAGTGATGTATAGGTTGTTTCTTATTTGGGCTGCTGCTATTCTTAAATTGATTTTCCCAGGTTCTGCTTTCTTTCTTTCCCTCCAGCAGTCTGAGAACAATGGCATCGTGAAACAGCCCGGTTCACAACATGGTATAAAAAGGCTCATTAAAATGCAGCCTCATTAATTACTTTTGAAATTAAGTTATACCAGCTATCACTATCTCGGCGCTTCAGATTCTTGAGGCATACATAAAAGAAAAGTTATTATCTCACCTTGAGAAAGTGTTTAAAGAATAATAACAGCAAGAGGCTAATACCAAATCCCATATGAGATGACACAGAATTAGTACATCTATTTCTTATATAAGCACCACCTTGAAGATTCCCAGTATGGTGGGGGCTGGAAGGGACCTCTGGAGATCAGCTGGTGCCACCCCCCTGCTCCATCCAGCAGGGTCACCCAGAGCAGGGGGCCCAG
>JANIJG010016292.1:6728-26480 GCA_024611175.1 Megaceryle torquata
TTGAGTGCTGATCGTACCTTGTGACCGCGACGTGTGGTGGGTGGCGTGAGGGCAGGGGAGTTGTACCCTACTAGCATATATGAATACTCATGGTTGAGGTAACTTATGGAGATTGAAGTCTTGTGTGGGCTGATGAAGCACGTGTAGATATGAAAACAGACTGCTAAAAGTGACCTTAGTTTTGATGAGAACTTATGAATGTTCACTCCTGTCTCAGTTTTAGTAGCTCCTTCCTATTGCAGCCTGTTGTACGTTGAATTTTTAGAGTTGTATTCTACACCCACTCTTCAAGTGTTGCCAACTATAACATGCATTCTTGTTCTGATTAAAGGAATTGCCTGGCTATATTACCTGAATTCTTTTGGCCTTATTCATATTAGCCTGGGAGGGGGGGTTGTGCACAAGTGTGAAGAAAAAGCATGTAACCTTTAAGTTCTCCAAGTCAAAAGCCACAGCACAGGCAGCTCATAGTAGTGTGATACATAACCGCATCAAGGTAGGTGTTATGGACATGCTTCTTATGACTAGTTATGAGTCTAGTCACCTACTGCACTGCTGGTGCTTATCCCAGCACTCGTGAGGAGGGATTTATCCTGTGAATTCCTTAACCCACTAACTTCATTTTGGTCTCTGTACAGCTTGCTGAAACACTTCTGGGCAGTGTCGTCTTCAAGTAGAACATGACAGAAATGTAAAATTTCTCTTAGCTAAGAATGAACATCAAACTAAGCTGCATTTACTTGACAGATAGCTCTGTTGGTGTTGAATGGCTGAGTGAGTGTTTGGAGCTGTCATGTGGCTTTTAATGTGTGGAAATGTTTCACTGGCACTGATGATGATTTTTGCTTTATTTAGCTTGGGAAGATAGACTACTCTGATGTCCATTTTATAAAGCTATTACTAAAACTGATTTTTTTTTTTTTTTCCCCAGCAGCTGCTCCTTTCAAGGCTGCTAGAAATCCACAGGATAAAGCCAGAAAAAAAACCCCACCCAAATCCATTGGATGCTGAAGCAGATTTGCAAACATTGAAAGTGAAGAAAGTATTCTGCTTATAAAACATAAATCACTACAATCGTTGAAATAACCTACTATAATAAAATGGCAATGATTTTTTCGTGAAGTACAGCAATAGCACCAGATAGCTATTGGGAGATTCTTCCCATTTCACATTAATTGTGAAAAACATTAAACTATAAATGACATGCAGTAACGAACAGGTCACCCACAATATAGTGATCGCTCTTAGTTTGGACCTAAAATAAATGTCCGGAATCAGACTTGTTCTGAATTAGCATGTTTTCCTAGACTTCTGTCTGAGGTCTGGATCCATGAGTTCCTGTCTACACAGGTTTCTTTGCAAGGCGTAGGTAGTGGTGTTTGGCTTAAATTGGTTTATGTTTGCACAGTTATCTTCTGTGGCTTTTTTGTTTTGTTTTGGGTGGGGTTTTTTTGCTTTGCCTTTTTTTTATTTTTTATCTTGTCACTTCCTGATATAATTAACCTGCCTTCAAAGTGATTTTACTCCAGTATGGAATGGATGAGACCACTGTAAAAGCTCATGTGAACTACTACTAGAGCAGTTGTCTCTGCACTGCATGGCTTTGCTTGTCATTAGGAAGCTGTGTTAGTTTAGCTTTGCACTTCCTTCATTGAAGTGACACTTGTTAAATGTTGGCATGTTCCCGCCTGTATTTCTTACTTCAATTTATGGCAAGTTCTAGCCAGAAGTGTATGATGTCTAGCATCATCTGTGCTACTTTTAGTCATGGATGGCAACCTGGTTTGTCATCTCTACTGACAGAAACACAGTCTTATCTATCACTGTACTTCTGACCGGTGACCTGAATGGTGGCAGACAGATTTGAACAAGGGTCTGGAGAGTGTGTGTAGGGGTGCAGAAGGTGGTGTGTGTCTGCGTACAAACAATGACTCTGCCAAAAGCCATTGCAGATCAAGAATTTGTGCACACTAATCTGTTTCAGTGCCTATGAGGCTAAGTATATATTTTTAGTCATGTGATTTTGTTTCACTTAAAGTATCTTCTGCAATTTACAACCCCAGTGGAAAAGCTTGATGGATTCCAAAGCCTTTCCATAGAGAAATTAACTACCTGTGTGTACTTTGCCCTCGCCAGTCTGCAAACATGAGTTCTGTGCAAACGTATGGGTGTATGCACTCTACAGAGTGAAGTTCAGAGTCCTTATCTGGCTTTGAGGTGGCTGATATGTCCACATCAGTCCGGGCCATGCCAGCTTCAGTGACAAATAGCCTAGCTATGTTAGCCTGATGTGATTCCTCAGTTTATGTGCCTTGTCTCCCTGCAAAGCTAACCAGGCTGACTCCAGTGAAGCTCACTGACACAGCTCACTACATAGACGTGTTCTAGCTAATCAGGATATATATTCTTGAATATGTATTTCTACAACTACACACAATCTTGAGTACAGACCTATCAAGGCAGTGTATAACTTATGCTTCTGTTCTTAACAGGGCCTTAGCTACTGGAGAGGGTCCAGTGCAGAACCACTATGATTAAGGGCCTGGGGCACCTACCATATGAGGAAAGACTAAGAGAGCTGGGTCTGTTTAGCTTGGAGAAGAGGAGGCTGAGGAGGATCTTATCAATACTTATAAATATCTAAAGGGTTGGTGTCAGGAGGATGAAGCCAGGCTCTTCTCGGTGGTGCTCAGTGACAGGACTAGGGGCAATGGCCATAAACTAAAAAACAGGAGGCTCAACCGAAGCATGAGGAAAAACTTCGCTGTCAGTGTAACAGAACTGTGGAACAGGCTGCCCAGAGAGGGGTGGAATCTCTGTCTCTGGAGACTTTCAGAAGCTGCCTGGACGTGTTCCTGTGTGACCTACTCTAGGAGATCCTACTCTGGCAGGGGTGTTGGACTAGATGATCTTTAGAGGTCCCTTCCAACCCTTAACATTCTGTGACACCATCTTGGAAAACAATGTGTGTGTGAAAACTCCCCCCCCCTTCTATTTAGGTCTCCTATCTGTCTTGATGAACCTCTCAGAATAATACAGTCTGGTATAAAATGGATTGAGGGAATAGAGCATAAACATTAATTTTTAATTTGGGGGCTGATCTAAAGCTTTAGTGCATTAGATGACCCTGTACCCTGCTGGAGTAGGAAATCAGTATGTGTAGTTTGGTTGCACGGAAGTGAATGGGAACAGAGACCACTCAATCTCTAGTGAATCCCCAGCGCATGCTTAGGGCTGGGCTGAGAGGCAGGAGGCTTGCTCAGCCCCATGGATTTTGCTAATCCCTTGTGGGGCAAGCAGGCATAGCACTGAAGAGTAGATGCAGCCTTGCAACACTGACCGATCCAGGGGATTTATTGAACTGTATTTCATTATGGGCTGTTGCTGGCCAAAGACTTTTTGGTGTGTGTCAGGGTGTTGGTGGTGTCTTTCATGCCTTCTCTAAAGTACTGTATTGCAATATTATGGCAACCATTCTTTATAGGCCCTTAAATATGCTGCACGCTGCAGAGCAAGCCAGATTGAATCTCAAAGCTGAGACTGGGGCAAGAAGAGACAGAGCTACAGTGAAAGTACTGCATGTCTCCTTCCTATCTGGAAGATGGCATAGGTCATGTGATGTGCTGTTAGCTGAGCTCTAAATCCTTATTGCTGACTTTATGAGTAAGTTTTACCTAAAACAGGACCTGTAGCCTCTGATTTTTTTATTTTGTTTTGGGGTTTTTTGTGGTGGGTTTTTTTGTGTGTGTGTTTTGGGTTTGTTTTTTTTTTTTTTAATTAAACCACTTCATATATGACCCTGAAACAAAATGAAGAGGAATATTTAGGAGTGGACTTGATAAAGCCTATAACAAACTTTAAAAAAAAAAAAAAAAAAACCCACACAAAAACCCCACGCAAAACAACAACAAACAAACAACAAAAAAAAACCCTGAAAACCACAAAACTAACCAACTAAAAAAAATTATACCAAAACTAACAAGAAAAGCAAAGGGGGGTGGGGGGGTGGAATTGACACTGTTACCAAACAGTTATGGACGGGTCAATGGGTGAAAACAGGAGAGTGGTTTGGAGAGGAGGAACTAGGGCATTATGCGGGAGCAGACTTCTCAAGTAGGTAATGTTACTGTCGTGTAAATATGTGCAATATGCAGCTCCAACCTGGCTCTGCAAGATTCTTTTATGAATACAAGGTTCAGAGTATTTCCGCACAGTGGTGTGTCCCAGCAAAAACAAGCAAGTAAAAAAAAAAAAAAAAAGCTCTGTCAGTGTTACAGTCACTGTGACTGTCTACATATTTATGCTGATGACTGCATATTCAAGCCCTATTTCAGTTGTCTTTAAGTCTTTTGTAACGTTCTTGAAATGTACACTTGAGATTTTGTTGTGGTATTTAACTGTATCAAAATTAGTAACAATATAGCTGTTCTATGCCAAAGTCATTCCACCTTAAACAAAATAAACCATTCTCTTCCTCTGTCTGTATTCTCCGGGTATAAACGCAGGACCGCTTTTGCTGGCCAGACAGCCTCTCTGGCTATTTATAGCATTACTAAAAAAAAAAAAAAAATCCCCATTCTCTTGGTACCTATTAACAGGTCTTTCTTTTTGATATGGGAAAACAACAAAATCACAAATACCTTGAATGAGGCAGATAGGGAAAGGCTCCAGGCTCCTGAGAGATGCAGTGTTTCTATTGTCCTTTCTGCTTTTCAGCAGTCACTCTGAAGCCACACTGCTGATCTACAAGATCTTGTCTTGTGAAAATAGCCAGTGAAAAGCTTCATGATTCAGAAAAAAAAAAGGAAGATAAACGTCACTAGGGCTCTCGCTACTCCCTGTCTTGTTTTACTGATGAATGCTGATTAGTTGGAGCTCAGAAGTGGTGTTCTGTCCAGCAAAACAAATGCAGGCAGAAGGAAATGGGTGGTTATGTTGCTATCATTTCATGGTCCTGTGTTTTTAGGGGTTTTTTTTATCCCCTGCAAAGTCATGCCTCTGTATCTGCTTGCATAACATATAGTAAAAATGCTGTACTTTGGTGTAGAGAAAACATACCTCCTCAATATAAAATCTGTCTTAAAATTAAATGAGACTTTCTGGAATAACATAGGTGGAAGTACTTTGACCTCATATTCCTGAACTCTGGCAGCTATTTAAAACATAGTGCAGGAACGAGCCCATGGTGCAGATGGCTCAGAGTTCTTCAAAAGCAAAGTTTTGTGCAGATAACACACACAATCCCAAATACACGTGTGTCTATGTGGCTGCCCTTCACCGCACTGACTGCCCCCGCAGCCCCTTGACTCTTGTATCCTCCAGCTGCTGAGAGCGCCAAGGCAGAGCAGTTCCCAGTGCCAGCACGGGATTGCTTTGCCCCTGCTGAGGCCCCTGGTGGGGGAGGGAAGGTGCGTGGCTTCATTCACTCCTTCTTGAATTGTATAACACAAGCACCAGAGTTAGGTCAAAGAAAGAGTCAAGTGCATTGATGCCATATGGTGTTTTTTCTTCCAAGTGATTTCTTTTTTTCCTTCCCTTCTCCTCTCGGATCTTGACTAAACTTTCTTTAATTTTTTTTTTTTTTTTTAACTGGTGGAGCCCCTTTCCTCTTTCACTATGACAGCATCGAGGGGGGAGAGTGTGGCTTTGGTGGGGTTTGGAAATCTACGAGCGTGTTTCCTTTCCCAGGGCTTTCCGCTGAGTCAGAGGAGCAGAGGGGTGTTCCTGACAGCTGCCTTCGTGGCTGGGCTCTTGCGGCGCCTGCACCACACCCGCCTGCCAGATAAACAGAACACTCTGGCTGTTTAAGAACTCTGTACTTGGGCCAATTTAAGGCGTTTTTCAAAGCCATGCTATTGTCACTTTTCCTTTGATGTGCAAAACTGAGCGGGAGTAGGAGCACTCTGTTTCTACAGCCAAGAGCCTGGGAGATAACAAAGCTATCAGCGCCTCAGATGAAAATCCGTGTTGTTAATATGCAGATAGTGCAAACTTTCAGGAGATGATAAACTTTCAGCCACGCTCTTCTGCTTGTAACACGTAGGCAGGGCTAACCTACAGAGAAAAAGAAGTATTTATGAAATTTCTGACCTTTATTTGGAACAGTGTTTAAAAAAACCCCACCCAAACGCACACACAAAAGACCAACCAAAATAACCCTAAATCCATGTATGTAATTTAGACAGGTAAAAGAAGAGATTCCACTTCAGATGTATCACTGCCCACGGCTAAGCAAAGCACGTGCAAACATCAGGAATTTAGCTAGTGCACCTCTGAGAAGGTTTCCTCCTCGTAAGTAAAGAAGCTGAGGAAATTGTGATGGACTTGGTAAACAGCAATACCGATGGTTTTACTACAGGGAGGGAGAGAGTATTTATAAGCTTTTTTCACCAATAAGATTGGGTTGGGGTGTGTGGACACAACCCTGAGTGGGAATATTACCAGCTCATTAAATTTTTAGGATAAACTACATGACCTCATGTTCCTTGGGTGGACACAGCCCTTGAGAAGGACATACCTTTAAGCTAATGGGAGGTAGGTGGAGAAAATCAGATGAAGTGTTCAGAGATCATTCTTGGTAGGGAGAACATGAAGCTCTACAGCTGCATGCCACATCTGCTCCTGGAAGCCACCCGTGGCTCTAGAGTCTTCAGACAGATTTGTTTGTTTGGTTGGTTTTTGGTTTTTTATAGACTTCTTTATGGTCTATTAATGTTACCCTTCAGTTCTGCATACAGTTTAAGAGCTAGGCAAAGATTTTCTTCTAGATGTAAAACAAGTATGTTGCCTAGATTTTTAATCACACTCATTAGAAGCAACTTAGATTAACTGTGGAGCTAACTGAAACAACAAATTTAACAGCCGAGATATGTATGAGATGATACAGAAAGCTACTGGTGCCTTTGTAGCTCCCACGTCCTTTGGTTCAGAGAGCAAGGGAGTGAGCTGGGGACCCCAACTATGCTTTCCTGTGCAGACACTAGCTAATGCTGAGACACTGGCTTTATTGCCAGTCTTCTGTGATCCTGAAAAACCTAATCTAGACCTGCAGGATATTATTGTGTTAAGTGGACACAATAGTCTTGGTTAGATTTCTGAGAGGAAAAGGAGGTGTTAGGACTGTGCCGTCAGTCTGTAACAGACATTATCATTAATAATGTATTAAAAAGGTTTATAGCCCCGAGGCTATCATCTCAATGATGCATAATCTCAGAAATGTCAAGGTGACTCAGGGTGACATGATGGACCCTGGCATCTCTAAACTGCTCTTGAAATGTGCTGTTCTGAGTAGCACACGTCCTGAAATGCACACGGTGCTCAGACACAAAGGCTTTGTCACCCTCTGAATCATAAACACTTTCCTTGGCAAGGATACCGAGCAGCAGTTAACATGTATTGTCTTTGCCTCCTAAAAACACGGGCTTGTTTTTACAGTCTGTAACTAAGTTGGGGTATGGAAGAATTCTACAGGTAGATAATTAATCTATTCTCCCCTCTTTATTTGGATAGGAAGGCTTTTTACTTGTCTTCATAGTAGGAGAAGCTAAATAAGGCTCAAAAATACTGTGGATCTAGTAGGGATGTATTTGTTGCATTGCTGCAGTTTATCTGAAAGTTCTTGCAACTAACAATGTCTGTTTGTTTGTAGGTGTTAGTTTTGTTCTGTGTCACCACACTTCTACCTCAGGTAACATTATTCTTACTATGAGTACAGCCTCATTTCACAAAGGGGGTTAACCAGTACCATATTCTTGTTTATAAATTGGATCAGAGCAGCTTTAAGTTATTCCCTGGGGTCAGTACAAATCAAAGCTGAGTACTGATGCCAAAATCTTATGCACAGCTACTTTTTGACCAGTTGTTTGGTATTTTTTGTTGGTTTTGTTTGGTTGTTTGGTTTTTTTTTTTTAATTGGATATTTTTGTGATATAGTCCAATGCAACAACAAAAATATGCTGATGATGTGAAGGGAGGTATAGGAAGAAATTAATTTGAATTCTTCAGACTATCAGAATGTCATCAAATTACATCTTTTGTTGGAGTAGGTAGTTGGATATTCTTAGGGAAAAGGACCAGATGGTGTAGCCACTCCTCCCACTCTGTGACCTGATGTTTTCATTTTATTTTTATACAATGTCTTTCAACAATAGGCCTTTATTATGTTTACTGGACTTTTTTTGATAATGGGCTAGGCTTCCTGACCATCAGAACATCTACCTCCCTTGATAATTACCCAGGAGTTTCTCTCAGAAAGCTCTTCTCTTAGATTACATTATGTTTACTCAATAAACTTTCTCTGTACTTGGTGTTCTCTGTGAGTTTTCCCATTTAGCACCAGTTGGCTTTCTAAACTAAAATATCTTTGCTGGTATGACAGTGCAGGTGCAAATTTGTTCTGTCTTGAACAAAACTGAAATGGTCCCTTGCAACTTCGGATTTTTTAAGCTAGAGCACTGGCCCGTAAGTTATTCTTGAGCTCTGGTGTGGGCAAGGCTGCACATTGGGGAACTTTGTCTCTGCCCATTGCATATTACACCACAAAGTGATTTTTGGGTAGTGCTAATGCAAGTCTGAGTGCTGTGGCAAACAGCTGGCTTTAGCCAAACTAGTAGCTGAGCTCTCATTAATTTTTATAGAGTAAGGCTTGTACATTTTCTTGTCCAGTCTCTGACAAAGACACAGATATGAGCACATACCTCCCCATACATTTTTGCTTTAAAATGAAGTGACCATGTTAGCTGAGGTAGTGCCGTGCCCGAGGCTACAAAGTCATGGTGAAAGACTTTCTCTGCTAAGTTGGACTTGGTGTTGTCCTAACATGCTCACACAGACATTTCTTTTTTCTCCAGCATGGCACATGAAACTGAAAACCTTTCATCTGCTTGGCAGAAGCCTGCAGTATGCAGTGCAAACAGATCTCTGTCTGACATCCAAGTGAGTTATACCAAGTGTGCGTTCCTCAGTCCTTCTTTGTAAAATGAGGGTAATTCTTTTTCTTTCTTTTGTAAGATGCTTTGGATGAAAGGTGTTTAATTGATGTAAAGTGTTACTATTAGGAATTTACCTCATTGCTTGCAGCTGCACATGCTGCTGACATACAAAACAATTATTTTCTTCTCAGGCTTTACCCCAGTGAGAAAACATGTTTTGACTGGTCTTCATGCAGTGATATCCCTGAGTTCATGGCATTGCTGCTATCACCCTAATGATTGACCTTGATAGTACTAATGGTCTTCCTAATCCTGACAAGAAAAGTAAATTTTGCCTGTGTCTGGCAACTCTAAATATGTTTGATTAACTTACAGTAAAACTGAATCTTTGTCTTTAGTTAGGAGTTTTTCTTAGCAAGGGGCAGAGCTGGTTGTATATGAAACATCAGGTTTCTCTGCCTGGTGGCTTCGTCTCATTGAGTTCACTGCTCAGTAAGGTTGGGGATAGCATCTTGTTCTAGAGGCTATCAGTAGTCTCTTCTTGTCTTCAGTTGTAACCAAAGATCATCTCCTGTACCTTTTTTTTTTTTTTCTTCCACCAAGGAAAGCTTTCATCCAAAAAGAAAATATTATTGAGGGAGATCAAAGGCTGCAAATGCAATAAGTAAAATCATATCAGACAGTATGCTTAGAGGGTATGTACCACAGTTCTAAGTGTCTATCAGGTTTAATTAGCTGGTTTTAGTCTGTGGCACAGATAGCTCTAGGACTTGTTATTTCCTATGCATTCCTTTCTCACAAAAGCATTAATGGTAAAGTCAGAGGTCTTGGGAGTGGTAAGGAGTGAGGGATGTTACCTTCTGAAAAAAATCCCAGCCAACAAAACCCAAACAAAAACCTTTGTAAACAGTCCTTTCTAGTTCTCCCCTGGCCCTGTGGCTGCTTTGTGCTGTTGAGAGACCTGTTAGGATTACCAAATAACAGTTCACTCTTGGCAGGTCCTAGAAGAGCCTCCTGAGAGGAGAAATTATCTAGTATCTGCCAGAAGCTCTAGAAAGAACGAAATGGCATTTGAGTGTCCCCAAAGGTGTCCAAACTAAGAGAAATGCAGCCTTCAGGTGCTTATTATGTATAATCATATCACCAAGGGTTAATTAGGAAAGCCCCTGTGGTATTTGAGATATTTGAAGGATCTCTTAAAGCTAAGCAAACCAGGCTTTGGGATGAAGACTGAAGTCCCAAGGGACTTTTGCAGCCCTGTATGACTCTCCCATCCACTGTCTCAGCTCGCTATGCTGTAAGCTGTGATGCAGATGTTAAAGCAAGAATAAGGAAGTATTAATGCCTGATAAGCACTGCAGTGATTTGCAAAGTCACCAGGTAATTTAATGTGAAGTAGATTAGCATATTCATGGTTTGAAAGTTAGCACATATACGTTCTTGTATAGTCATGATACTAGTTAACTTGTTACATATTTGACATAGGGTATATATTGTTTTCTCACAAATGCTGAACTACAGGCTAGCTCTAACAGCATAGGATGTGTGTAAAGTAAATAAATAAATAAAAGGCTGATGCTATCAAAGTCAGAAAGGCAAAAGCTTT
This sequence comes from Megaceryle torquata, assembly GCA_024611175.1. Classification (NCBI taxonomy): domain Eukaryota; kingdom Metazoa; phylum Chordata; class Aves; order Coraciiformes; family Cerylidae; genus Megaceryle; species Megaceryle torquata. The sequence goes on from JANIJG010016292.1 coordinate 17,265, forward strand.
GGGTACCAATAATTCATCCTGAGGAGTCTGTATCTAACTATACTGTATCCTTTGCATCTGGTACACATCTACTGGGTTTTTTTTGTTTGTTTGTTTGCTTTTTTTGCCTAGGTTATAGAAATCCCGAATACATATTTCAAAAAAAAACTGTGAGAGAATAAAAACTATATAAAATGAAAAAGTCCCCTTTGCAGGAATATATTTCATCCATCTTTGGAACTATTAGGGAAAGAAACTGCAAGGCTCTGTTGCAGAGAAGTTGTTTGTTTGCTGTGAGTTTTTTTGGTTTGGTTTTTGTCCCAGCAAGTCCTCAGTTCATTTGCCTAATAACATAGGATAATTCAAACAGCACCAGGCATTTTGGTGATTCCTGCCTTGCCTCTAGCTGCTGTTCCAAGAGGATACAGGTCTCGTAATATCTGATTAAATATGCAGCTTCAGGCAAGTGTCTTGGATACCCCAATGAACTGAGTCCAAAGACTTCCAACAAAAATCTAAAGCACATGGGAACTGATTTCCTGCATTAATACAGTACTGTGAAAAATTATAGAGTAAAATCTATGTTTCCAGTTTCATAAAATAGGAGTTTCTCTGATCTCTTATCTGCTTGAGCTTCTAAAATTCTCTTTACTAATAGTATAATGGCTGCAGATTTTTTTTTTTATTGTCCAGTGTTGGATACTCCACTGCACCTCCAATCTGCAAATTTCTAGCTGTCTAGGATCTGATATTAAAAAATAAGAAAACTCCCAAATGCTAATAACTTAGTTTGTTTTCATAATTTGTTTCCTAAATTCTAGTCAGTAACAAAACCATTTACTTTTGCTCCATTTAATTCTTGTTTGAGGGAGCTCTGTATGTTAATAAAAATCTATATCAAGTTGCAGTGCTGGCTTTCTTCCAGAAGTACTTTATGCAAGATAGCAGCAGTAAGCCATGCTCTGGAAAGCCTGACTAAGAGCACGTAGTTGGAAGCAGGGCACTGGCATTGGACCGCTGTACAGATCATAGCAAGGCTCCAGCATCATGGAACTGCAAATCTGGACAGATGTTCTTTAACAACTGGTTTGATGTATAGTGTTTACAACAAGAAAACATGTTTAAACTTGTGCTCAAAGTCAGTTTAACTCAGATCATACGATTTAAACCCTCACTGTACTCTGTTTAGTCTCCTCACTGTCTTCCCAGTAGGAACTATTTCTAAAATGACTGATGTGAGCAAGAGACTTTCCTGGATTTAAGAGGAGCTGGACCAGACAATTACCATTACTTTATGATTTTTATTTTTTTCAAACAGCTTTAGCCTGACAATGTTAGTGCAGAGTCAAACCATCTTCAGCACTGAATCAGTTATGACTAATTAAGGATCTTATTGTTATCTCTTAATGTTGAGTAAAATAAGGATACACCTAGCTTACCACAATAGCAAAATGCATCCATGGGAGGTGTAGGCACAAAAAATCTCTTTTTTTTTTTTTTTTTTTTTTTCTTTTTTTTTTTCTTTTGCTATTTGGTCACAAATATTCTGTTCTTGAACTCAGCCCTGCCTGATATTAATAAGCAGGGAAGTTGCGTAGGCAGATACTCAAACCTATCCCTGCCAGGGGGAGATGAGAGAGCATGAAGGTGGGAAGGAAAGATTCTGCAACACGAGCTTAGGAAAATCTTGCACCTTTGAACTGTGAAATTGTGGAGATTTACTCTACAGTTCAGCAACTGTCAGTTTTCATCAAAAACAAAATCAAGGGACATCTATTTGAGAAGGATGATTCCTAGTCAGTGTAACTCTGCTTTCCTGTGGCTGTTACGATGTTATAGGTAGGTTACTTATCCTCACAAATTTGAAACTATGGCAAATTATACTAAATTCCACATAAGCTTCTCATTGCTTGGTGCACTCTAAACAGGATGGTATTCAACAGGAGTGTGATATAACTTTTTATTTTATTTTTTAAAATAATGCATTCCAAAGAAAGAAATATAGTACGTGGGTACGGGTAGGTCAAGCTCTGTACCTGTCAGTTGTGACAATTTACTTTTCTCTAGCAGTGAGCTATAGAAGTCTGGTGGTGGCAAATCTGGCCAAAAGGGAGGGTAGAGTATTACAAAAGAAGTATAACAAAAGCTACATCAATTTCACTGGAGTGAAGAATAGAGGTAAGGATAGAACTATGCCTACCTTAATAAATCAGACATTGGGTATTTATGAGGAAATAAATACATGCTTTCTTCCCAAAGACTGTGCTGTATGGCCCAGTGCCAGTGGTTCAGGGTGATGATTAGGCAAAGCATTCCCAGATGCAGGCTGTTGCCATGAAACCTTTTTGTTTTGTTAATTGCTTGCAAGCTGGGGGTGCAGAGCGTGTGTGTGTTTGGGGGGGTGGGAAGGGAATGGAATGGAATGGGGAGGGTGGGCAAGGGAAGTGAGGTGGAGGTGTCTCCAGACACCTCTGTCAGTGCGCAAGTACCTGGTCAGATTTCTTGTCTATTAGCTTGGGGCATCCCTCATCACTCTTGGAGAGAGGAGTTCCCTGGATACCTTCAGAAACCCTAGGCTTGGATTTTTTCTTCTTGTTTTCCCTTTTCCTTCTCCTCAAGTTGTCTCCTCTGGAAGGTGTGACCCTCAGCCTTTCCACCCCACACACCTGTTTTTCTCTGTGTTTGATCCCTGGTCCTAAGGGGTGTCTTTGTTTTGGGTGAGGACTTACTATTAAGATATGTCTGCTTGCTTTTCTCCTATGTATTTTCAGGATGGATAGTACTTGATGGCATATAACTAGGGGGAAATATAAAGAGTATGGTAATATCCCCTGCAGCTCTGAAGGAAAATTCATTGTTCTTAACATAAACCTCTGCTCAGGGGCTCCTTTTTCACTTTCCCCTGTTGCTGAATTTGCTTTCCTAAGGGCACTGCCTCCCACTTGATGCAGGTGTGAAGCAGGTGTTCCTTATGACTGAAGGTGGCCTATTTGGGGTAAACATGTGTCAGCCAAAGTCCCCACCTGCTTGCAGAGTATGTTCTTCAAGGTCAAATTCAAAGGATGGCTTAAAAGTCAAAGGGGGTTTTGTGGTTTGGTGTGTTTTTTAGGTTGCATGTCTGCCTCCTTCTTATAGAAACTAGAAAAGTAAAATTAGGGGAAGTACAGATACCTGAGTTCTTGGCAGTTGATGTAATTTGAATGTTGACTACCTTTGTGTAGTTATTTATGTGGAGAGGGAGGCATTGCTATGAAAAAATGAAGAATGAGTCTATGAGGTGAGGTATGCAGAGATTGTCCTTGACACCCAGCTCTCTATGTGAATGTTGGATATCTTATGCTGGTTTTGGATGGGGTAGAGGTTCTTTCTTCATAGTCATTAGTATGGGGCTACATTTTGGATTTGTGTTGGAAACAGTGTTGATAACACAAAGATGCTTTAGCTATTGTGGAACAGTGCTTACCCAGAGTCAAGACATTTTCTACTCCTCGTACTGCCCTGCCATTGAGTAGGCTGGGGGTGCATGAAAAGCTGGGAGGCAACACAGCCAGGACAACTGATCCCAACTGACCAAAAGGACATGCCATACCATATCACAGAATGGTAGGGGTTGGAAGGGACCTCTAAAGAACTTCTAGTCCAACCCCCCTGCCAGAACAAGATCACCTAGAGTAGGTCACAGAGGAACAAGTCCAGACAGCTGTTGAAAGTCTCCAGAGACAGAGATTCCACCACCTCTCTGGGCAGCCTGTTCCAGTGCTCTGCTACCCCCACAGTGAAGATGGCATAATGATGATGTCATGCTCAGTAACAAAACTATAAGGAAAGCTGTCTGGGGGCTGCTGCCTGGGAACAGGTTGAGCATTGGCTGGCTGATAGTGAACAATTGTTCTCACTTGCAACACTTGTCTTTCTTGGGTTTTATTTATCTTTGTTATTTTCCTTTTCATTACAGTTTTGCTATTATTTTATTTCAATTATTAAACTGTTCTTTTCTCAACTGCAAGTTTTCTCACTTTTACCCTTCCAGATCTTTTTTCCTTTCCACCCCACTGGAGGTGGGAAATAAATGACTGAGTGGCTGTGTGGTGCTCAGTTGCTGGCTGGGGTTAAGCCATGAGATAGCTATACCTGGCGATGTCACATTCTCTCATACCGATACATTTTACTTAACAGGTCTGGATTTTCCTTAAAAAAACAAAACCAAACAAAATAGCTGGGGGTGTGGGATATTTTGTTGTGGGTCTGGGTTTTTTTTTGTTGTTGTTGTTGTTGTTTTTGTGGTTTTTTGTTGTTGTTGTTTGTTTGTTTTTTGGTTTTGTGGGTGTTTTTTTTTCTTTAAGGGGAGGGGTTTTTTCCCATCTTTTTTTCTGAATCTCAATGACATTGCTTGTAGCCTCTGAAAGATAATTTCGGGGGATATTTCAATGGGAAGAATGAACAAACATGCCAGTTGAGTGGGTATATAAAATTGTATTGTAATGAACTTTTTATCCTTCATTCTGTGTCTGTCTCAAACTAACTGGAACACAGAAACATAAAAATCCTCCCATCTATTTTCAAACTCATTGGTTTCTATGTTTTGCAGGATCTCAGCATGCATTACTTCACGTATGCATACATACTATTAAGTGTATGAATGCATAGTACCCTTTAGTTAATCTTCTATGGAAAGTCAGGATCTCTGAAGAGAATTTATTAACAGAACTGAATGGAATTAGAAATTGAAATATAGCAGGGCTACGATGAGGACAAATTTATAATAATGGCAGCTTCAAAATTATTAGCTTCAATAATTTTTCCCTACCTGGAAACCTCAAAAGGCTGAATAATATTCTTACCTATTTGTAATTTTTAATTTCTAATCCACGGCATTCTGTTCATAGAGCTAGGTTTTCTATTTTTGAGTTTGACTTACCATGATATTTGTGGAACTAAGTAGGTTTTCTTTCCCCAGTGTCTTTGGGTGTGCCTGAAAAATGTTTTCTTTTGATAAAGAATTCTTTTTTTTTTTTTTTTTCCCCTCTTCAGAGGAGCACTCACTGTAGAAAATAGTTTTCAAATTATTACTGACAGGAAGTTGTTTATTTTTTTTTAAGTTACAAACAAATAATATGTGTGGTTGGTTTGTGGTTGGTTTTTTGTTTGGTTGGTTTTGTTTTGTTTTGTTGGTTTGGTTTGGGGGTTTTTTGATAGCTGTATCAAGACTATGCTATGCTAACTTGCCCAAGTAGGACCTTAGGGTCAGGGTGACTGTACTGAAAGTTTGGAGGTTGGTATGCTCCCTTGCTGATAATGCTGCTCCAGTGGGGTTTTGTTGAAAGCCTTCCCGTGTGTTTTAGGGAGGCATCCTACTGATGAATTAGTGGTGGTGAGAAATGCTGGTGTGACCGAAGTGTTCTGTGTATGACACTTTTTGGACAGTGAATTTGTGTGAGCTTTCTGGTGTGACCCCAGTAACTCAACCCATTTCTACCCTGTGCTTCTCTATGGCATGCTCTCTCATATCAAAAAATGCCTGCAGTGAGGAGAGAGCTTGCTTACCTAATTCTGTCCATTTCTTACATAGGGAAAGAGAGACTGGGTATACAGATTAAAATCCTGGATGGAGAACCTGAGCCAGGGCTGTGCTGCAGCACTTTGTTTCCATTTCTGTCTCTCATCTCTCCCACCCGGACCTTAAAAATGCTCCGGTGGGTGGCCTGGCCTGATGCAACAGTAACCATAGCCTCCAAGATTCCTTCCTATTGGTGTTACTTGTTTTGATTTGCTTCAGGCTGCGTGGAGCTCAGGCTGCAAGCCTCAAAGTATGCAGCTACTTCTTTGAGGTAGCTCCCTGAGTAGATTTCCAGAAAAAGAGCATCTATTCTCAAAGGTATTTTCTCTGACTTGATAGAGAAGACCTTGGTCTGCTGCTGCTTTAAAAGGAATAAGGTTAAAGCCTTTGGTATTTGAAAGCCAAGCTGTTATGATCATATATGTAAATCACATGGATAGCTGATCAAAAGTGTTCACAGAGAGATAATTGCTGAAAAATCCTTCACTTTGTTTCACTGTCCTTTTTATCAGGTCTGTTCATGTAGTCTGTGACTTCAGTTCTGGATTAGGTAACTATAAAAAAAATCCTATACATATTAGACTTACTAATATATTTACTTATAGGTTTAGCATAAAAATTTGCTTCTCATGAATGATCTTCAATGTTTGCTTTTAATTTACTCTGACTTCCATATTGGCAAACTTACTCTGCCAACTATTTATAAAATATGAATGGGAACAAACAAACCCCTGAGGTTCAAACTTAAAAGTTTTTGCAGACTTCATTGAATCGTGTTTGTTTTCTATTTGCTTTATATTGGCTTATTCCCTCTTATTAAGGTGCTGGAAGGGTAGCTTGGAGCTTTTTTTTTTTTTTTTTTCTTTGCCTCCCTTTGCTCTGCAGCTCTAGAATGCGGGGCAGGGGGGTGGGGGGGTGGGGTGGAATGTAGAGGAACTGTGACTGAAGAAATCAATTTTATTTTCCTTGTGTCCAGAGAAACTGAGTTATACATTTCACGAAAACATGCAATCTGAGCTGTTGTGACTTCTCCCATTTCAAGCATTGATATGGGATCCATGGACTCTGTACATGACCATGCTTTCCAGATTGCTGCCATAAGATACTTGAATAAGAATTAATTAAGATCTCAGGTTCTTTGTTTTATGACAAGAAAATCAAGACAGGTGTAATGAGAAGTCAGTTGCAAACAAATAACCTCACTTAGTCTTGAAGGTTGAATAATTCTGTATGTATGAGCAAAATAAATTACAAAGCAAATGTGCTCAGGCACTGCATCCAGAGGGACTCTATTTTTGCAGCTAATTTATCACTTGTTTTCATGCTAGTTGGCCTGTCAGAAGAGCTACTTATCTCCTGCATGAGCTGTTCTTGCTAGATGCTGTTCTCTGTTAGAGAAATAATGTTTTCCAAGTTTAAGGATGAGATATTGTAAAGCCCATAGAAATTAACAGTCTGGCATTGGGTAAACACCATTTGCCTAGCAAACAAATGCACCTTTACATTTTTATGTCATTGGCTTAGATTAAGCTTTCCCATGACAGTTCATGAGCAGAACATTTAGGTGTTTAACATGAAGGGACAGGAACAATTAAAGCACAGGGTGCTGGTGAAGACTGGCTCTTGTACTGGGCAGTGCAGTGCTGTGCAGGACACAGATGCTTGTGCTGCTGAGTCATGGGCTGTTTGGATTTTGTCCTTACAGCTCCAGCTTCCTGAGTTAGGTGAACGTATAATTAGCACAAGGATTGGCTTTTGTCTTGTAATTGTACTGTTGGAAACCCAGAAGCTTTGCATTGTTTCAGTGCACCTTTGTAACTTGAACACTGGGCAGTAATCCTGAAATACAGTGTCAGAAGGTTTGTTGTTTGTTTTTTTCTTTTCTTTTCCCTACCATGTGCAGTAGCTGGGGCTTAAAGGAAAATACTGTACTCAACTTGCTGCAAAATGATCAGAGCTGGTGTGCTAGATGTGAACAACCTTGCACAAAGTGCAGCAGGATGTGCTGGAGGCCGACTGCCTTGTGTACTCAGCCTTGGGCCAGCACCACAGCTGCCCCAAAGCAGCAGCCCGCAGCTTGTTGCCATACTCCATGACAGAAATGCAACAGAGCTTTATTTCACAAACAGGGTTTAAACCTTGACCTTGGCAGCTCTCTTCAAAAGGTACTTTCTTTGAAATGATCAGGAGCAATATTTTTGGCCATACTAGCTCATTCAGGCATCTGGGTTGCTGCTAGAAGTGTGAAGAGTGAGGGTCTGTGGACTTGGGGTCTCCTGTAAGACCTACATGTGAAATTGAGCATGGTTTGCATAGCAGCTAGGTGAAACTCTGCTGATGAGTTCAAAATGTAGTAACTGGCAGCAGTTCAAACTCAGACGACCATCCAACTGTGTTCTGTTTTGTTGTTTTGGTTGGGGGTTTTTTTGTGTGTGTGTGTGTGTATTTGTTTGTAATCATTTCTGGCACAGTAAAGAAGTGTGGATTCTTTGTTTTATTTTTGCTTTGTAGCCTTGCAAGCCTCTTTATGCAAAGAGGGTTTGCTGATTTCAAGTGAAGCAGTGTTCACTGAAGTGGTAATCTTTTATTTGCTTCCAGAGAAGTGTAGGTGTAAATAAAATAGTCCCAAATTGCCAACTTACTGTTGGCAACCCTCTGTTCGAGTTCAGGCATGCTCCTTGCAGTCATGCCTGCATGCCAAGGAGCTCCTGCCTAATACCTGTCAACAGAAACCTTCACTCAGTGGCAGACATCGTGAGTTACCAGTTCCTAGACTGGCTCAGATGGAAGGGAGAGTCTTTCACCTTTCTTTTCCCTATTAATTACAAGGCTCAGTACTAAATTATCCAGAGCCCTGTTAGGAGAGGTGACCGCTCCTCTTGGAATGGAATGCTGTTTGCCCATCATTCTGAAAACATCCCTCACCACCTGAGGCTCACAGTTAAAAATTAAAACTTCGTAAGTTGCAAGAATTGTCAACAGAAATGAACAAGAGAAAGGCGTGCAGAAATAATTATTATTAATGAATAACTTTTATTTTTCCACCCCATTGAGCTGCAAAGTTTATAAGGATGCTTGTGAGAAGTATAAATGCTTCATCCTACAACTTGTCATTGTTAAAGGGGGCTCTTGATTAAGAGGTCGCGTGTCCTCCTTAACATGGATACTCGGTCTTTTGAGTGTATATTCAACATTCTTCATTCCCCTGCTGTAATTTTTTCAATTAATTATTCATTACATTCGTTTTAACACTCTTCCTAACAGGTCATTGACCTCCTCACTTTTTAAGGCTAGAACAAGTGATGCCATCTGGGGCAGAGTAGAGCCGTCCCTGTCAGAGTAATGACTTCCCTGGTGCTTACCAACCTGCAAACAAATCACTGAGCGTATCTTCTACCTAGGAAGGCTGTATTTACATCAGTGGAGGAGCCTATTTTGGCACAGAAGCTGTTGTACTGTATCAACCTGTAAAATTAATGTTTCAGTAGTATAGTAAGTTTAGGTGATTTAACATTGGAGAATTTTCATACCTCAGTTAATAAATTTCTTAAAACACAAATATTGGAAGTTGGGAATCTTGGAAGTGGGTGGTTTTGTGTGTGTATTGTTTGGGGGGGGGGGGGGGTGGGGGGGGTTTTTTTTTTTATTGTTGGGGGTTTTTTAAAAAACAAACAAAAAAA
>JANIJG010016293.1:0-10000 GCA_024611175.1 Megaceryle torquata
GAAAGAAAGAAAGAAAGAAAGAAAGAAAGAAAGAAAGAAAGAAAGAAAGAAAGAAAGAAAGAAAGAAAGAAAGAGAGGGTCGTCCAGAACAAACGGAGACCGCAAACGTAGAGAAAAACAATTGCTTTATACTTCGCCTAAACCTTCCCCTGTGCTCACTGCTTTCCGTTGTTACCTTTTAACTTGTGCGAACTTCTAATATCTAGACAGACCAGCAGAGCTTTAATTTTCCCTGCCCTTTAAAGTAAGAAAACAAAAGAAAACATTTAACAGCAAGGCGGCGAAATTGCTAATTTTTTTTTCCCCTTCAAATCTGTGCTACAGCTTCTCCTCTCATTATTTAGCTCAACATTAAAAAATCTATTTCGGGTCGGCGAAATGTTTCTCGGGACTCCCTGCGCGGCCTCGGGGCAGTGCTTACAGGCGCCTGAGCACTGCGGGCGTTGAACTTGAGCTCTCGGGTCACAGGCTGGTTCTGGCCGCTCCCTGACTCCCACCTCCGCTCTGAAGCAGGGCGGGAACCTTGGGAACCCTGACCTAGTAGGAGATCGCCGACCTGCCGCAGCTGCTACATAAAGTGGAAACATTGTTTGTAATAACGCTTTATCGTTTAAATTAAAACTTGTTTGGCTGCAAAGGTGGCCCCGGAAGACATCGTGTAATAATTATTTTCGCAAAGCGAGCGCTCGCTGGATCTCAGCCCGGGTGGCGTGTGGAGGAATGGTGCTGCAGGGCCCGCGTAACTCGGGGCACCATGGGTTCGTGTCTTCACCGCTCTTGGATATGTCACGATTCAGGGCTGAGCACGCAGATACACACTGGACACTAGCCCTGCACTTCTATGACGACATGAGGCAGAGGGAAGAGTCAGGGCTAAGCGAGAGCACAGTACACGCCGAGGCATGCGGGGCAGCCTCTGCGCCAGAGCGGATCTGCTTTGCCATGCGCCCCTTCGGCGGGCAAGGCCGGCGGGCAGGGCGAGCAGCACCGGCGGGCAGGGACGGGCAGCGCCCGCGGCCTCGCTACGCAGTGCTGCAGCAGCGCCGCCAGGTGGCGCCACCATGCCCACCGTGGGCTCTATGCGACGTCTTTGCACCGCCGACTCTCTCGGGGCAGTCCCGCTCCCCCGACGCCCATCGGGACCGATCACCTGCGCCCCTACACGTCCCGAGTCCAGCGCACAGTCGCCTGCTCCCCACCTCGGACCGCGAACCGTAGACCTCGCACTGCCGCGGGTAGCCCTCCAGCCACTATGCGCGGCCCCGGGCCTCCGTTGTCATTCTGCTCCGCCGGGGAAGAGGAAGCAGATATCCTTGTTCGTCTTCCCAAGCACGCTCCGAGTGGTGAAAATCTAGCCCATTCGGCTGACAGTACGAGCTTCATTTGAATGAAATTGCGTGACCTATATTTTTGGCGGGTAAGATCTAATAAACGAGCACTGAAATAGTCTTTGATGCCTCGAGTAATAACTTTCAAGTTAAAAATGAAATTTGGCCGTAGGCCTAAGTAGTTATTTGAACTTACAAGAACAACTGAGTAAACAGCATCTAACAAAGTCTCGCGTATTTCGTCAGTCTCTGTAACTTCCTCCCCCTTTGCCGACTAATGTGACTCTAATGCCAGTGTTTTTTTAGGCTGAGCTGTTGGGTTTTAAGATCTACAAAAGAAAGATTTTTAGTTTGTGCTATTGTTTTTGAAAACAAAACAAAACAAAACAATCCACAACCTCCCCCCCCAACAAATCTCCCCCAAACCCCTAAAAAGTCAACCGATAAACATCGTTTCAGTAAACGAATAATCTAATTTCGTGGGAATATACATATTACATGATTAGTAGTGGGTTGACGTTTTGGGGTGATCTTTTTGACTACATAACAGGGGTTTTGTCACCTCACATCAATTTAGTGGAAGATTATTATCGTCTTTTATAATACGTTATTTCCCTCGCATATGAATGCAGCTATATTTTAAGATACATTTTACATAACCTAAGGTATCAGTATTATTAAAAAGGTGCAAAATATAACACTAATAAATATAATTTACAGCCGTGCTTGCATGTAGCTTTTTCTCATGCTTTTCATGTAGTCTTTTTCATCCTCTTCGATTAACACAAAAAGCGTTCCCTCCTTTTTAATGGTGCAGCAACATTTCTGGAGTCTAAACTTGTGCCGGCTTTGCTTGTACGCACACAGGAGTGCACCGGCGGCGTGGTATCTCGGCTGCGGTTTCCCAAGGAGCACGGGGAGAGATGCTCGCCCTGTTACAGCCTGTAAGAAAACAGACGAGGGCGCCAAACGACAGCAATAAACTCGACCCCAGGCTTCCGCCAGCATCCCTCCCGCCGGGCCAGCTGCAGGGGCCGCTGGCTGTTGCGGGGCTGGGCTGCAGCAGGGGAAACGGGGGCTCCGGACGCCGTCAGGGCTGCCTGGCACCGGGGCCGCCAAGCGGGGTGGTGCCGGCTTCCACCCCCGCCCGAGTCGCCCGGTCCCCACGTTCATTGAGACCCTAGTAAGGTGTAGCAGGGGGGACACGTTCCATCACCCCGGGAGGGCAGCGCAAAGTCTCATGCGCGCGTCCCGGCTGGGGACCACGGAAGGAACCGTGTGCGGGTTCTATGGCTTGCGCCCCGCTCCGCACCCCTCCGCATCGGCCCTTTCCTCCTCCGCGCCCACAAGCAAGGAAATGTTGATATTTACTTTTGTCTGGTTTTGGGGCTGTAAAATGCAGGACACCAAACTACAGTCTAAAGTCACATTTCAAAGGGTTGACATAAAATGCTCATTAATGGAAAGGTGGATTTTGCAGACAACGCCTAGAATGTTTCCTGAATATTTGGTGGAATGTTTAGGGAGGCTTTAACACGTTATTAAAAAAAAAAAAAATTCTGACAAGTAACCCATTTTCGAACTATGAATCATGCGCAAGAGCACAAGAACTTAGGAGATGTGTGTGACTAACATTAGCAGGAACAGCTCTCCTCAAAAAAAAAATCAAACCTGCGTTTAATCACAGGAAACACTGTGGTGTTTCTCCGGGCGATGAAATTCCCAGGGTCTAAATACGAGATGATGTGGGTGAAAAAAAAAAAAAAATCACAGCGAGAATAAAGGTTGGGCAGCTATCGAAACGCACTCCAGAGATGCTAGCGACAAAGGATTTATCTTCGTTTAAATGGTTGCTATCAGCGTCATTATTACTAACAAAGTTATCACTGAAGGGAGACTTTCCGACCGTCACGTCTGCCGAGCGCGGCAGCCCGTGTCCCCTGCAGCGCGGCGACGCTGGTCGCCGCAGCACCGGCACAGAGCGGAGGGATGAGCTAACTGAGCCAGGTAACTTTGGAGAGAGGGTGCTAGAGGTGATGCCTCTGCTAGCTCGAAGCCCGTAGGCAATAAACTCCCCATCACTTTTTTTGTGTGTGTGTGGTTTTGTTTTGTTTCGTTGTTTTATTGTGGTGTTTTTTGTTGTGGGTTTTTTGTGTGGTTTTTTTTTTGTTTGTTTTTTTTTTTTTTTTTTTAAATTTTAAATGCATAGACTGTTTTTTTGATTTTTTTGGTGGGCAGTGGAGAGGTAAGAAACAGAGGACTGGGGAGAAATCTACCATGAGGTTGAAATGGCATGGCTGAGGAGTATTTTAAATCCCGAATGCATTTAATGTCTTTCTGTTATTTCTCTCCCTATCATACCGTAGAACAGCTAGTATTGTCCCAGAGGGAAGAAAAAGCGCAGGCTAGCTTCGTCGATAAGCAGGCTTATAGAAAGTAAAAAGAAGATCATATTTAAGCACTCAACGAAGAAAAAATATATTAGAATTATAATATACAAGATGAGAATAAGTATTTTATTCTCCAGGCAACTGCTGTAGGTGCACTCGAATCGGTGCACGCCGGCAGCAGAGGTTTTATAAAGTCTGGGCATAAGGTTCGCGCGTGTGAGGGGGTGCGTCGGGGTGTTAGTGTAAATTCCTAAATAAAAGTACTAATGTGGTCTGGAAATGTGAGGGAAAAGTAAAGAGATATTAGCGGCAGGAGGTTTCCGATCCTCTGGTCCTCTTCCAGCATTTCCTCGCGTTGTGATCTAAAATCCACCTCAGAAATAATAATAATAAAGAAAAGCATTATCTGATATTTAGTATGTAGTTCTGTCCGAGGACAAATGAGAAAGAAGCTGCATCATTAGGACCTAAAAGGCAACAAAACAAAAATCAGAGCATAATGATGCACCTAAATGAAGGGGGAAATGTTGCACAGCTCATTTTATTAATCAGACTGTCAATTCCACCCCAGAGGCCAAACCCCAGAGCAATTCAAGCAAGATTTGATCAAGCTAAGGACAAGAGCTTTACTCCTCACTTCTTGTCTTTCTTTCTTTCCACCTGGATATATTTATCTGCTCTGAAGCCGCCTTCATTATCCACTGACAGGAGCTTGTATTTATTTGCTTATAAACCTGTTACAATAAATGATTATTCGAACAGCGTCATTCGTACCTTAATGACGAGCACCACTTTTTGATGAATGACATTTCGGGCTAGAAAGGATGTATGGGTCATTTTGACCAGTCATTCCCTCGCTTTGGCATCCCACAATTTTTACGCCTCCCTCAAAAAGAGATAATAATATTTAGAGACACTTGCCGGGCTGAATGTGAATTAGCCCCTGCTGCAGCTCATCATTAGTACAGGACCAGCCCTGCAACTTTGACATTTTTTATAAAGCTGAGATGATGGAAAGAATAAGAAAAGAGATGATCCTGATGGAGAGAGGGCTGCACAGCCCTACAGCTGGCAAAAGGCTCTCGAATTTGTCAGACTCAGCTGGAAATGCGGTGCTGGAGGCCCTTGAAAATTCTCCGCACAGTGGTCGCCTCAGCCCGAGACTGACTGCCGCCTCCCTACACAGCGCTATAGGGGACATCTCCGCCAAAGGCAAATTTGAAATAGACACTTTATTCAATCTTCAGCATCCGAGCAGTGAAAGCACCGTCTCCTCCGAAATCCCGCCGTCGGAAAGCAGGAAGAAAATCAGCCTTTATTCCGAAGTTGCTCAAGAGGCAGATATGAACAGTGATGTGGAGGTGGGCTGCTCCGCGCTCCGCTCCCCAGCCAGCCTGACTTCCTCCCAGATGAAGGAAAACAGTAACAAAGGTAACTCTTCCTTTATCATCTCCACTTTGCCAGCCAGCTTTAAAACCAAAGCAAACCCACCGCCACTGCCAAAGTTGCTCGCCTCTGCACCGGCGCTCTCTCTTCTGCGAAGACAGAGCTCCAGGCTGTAAAATATTATTGCAATTACTGCGCTATCCCGATAGCCCAGACACACTGCCCGGGCAGCTTCTGTGCGGGTGCGTGCGTGTGTGTGTATGCGTGCATGCCCAAATCCATTGGTATGTAGATATATATCTCCAGAATACATGTGGGCACATATATCCACCCACCTATATTTAGGGAAATCTCTGCTTATTTTTCCTCGCGCTCTTGGAGCTCTCGGCGTCTCCAGAGATGTATATATGTATATATACATATACAGAGTGAATTAGAGTGAGGGGAGTGCGAGGAAACTGTCCCTATTTGTCTCTGTGTGTCCTCTCTGTATATAATGTGCCGTCTGTGTTCATCTCGGCGTAATTGGGCATTGTTCACTTTTCGTCTTCTTGAAACACGGGGTTCGCAACAGCCTCGTTTCCTTCCCCATGCTTTGCAGGGCATGGTGATGGACTGTGGTGGTTGTTATTGCTGTAATTGGGGAGGGGGAGCCAGGTGAGCCGTGCATTTCCTAGGGGCCACAGTGCATGTGTTTTTTTGTCAAATGTGCCAGAGAAAGGAAGGGATCCTCGACGTAATGCTAGAGGGAAAAAAAAGAAAAGAAAAGAATAATAAAAGGGGTTTTATGGCTGTTCTTATTACGTACGTCTCAAATGAAAATAAGAACCGCAGTCGACGGGGAAAGGCTAGGGCCGCGATCGGACTGTTCTCTGGCGGAGCCGCGCCGAGCCCCGGCCCTGCTCTCGCCCTCTCTTCCCGGGGCTCGGCAGCTCTGCAACCACCAAACCCAGCACATCTGCTGAGAATAACGCGGTTATGAAGTGACTCAAATAAACAAAAAAAATCAACCCAACCCCACAAAATCCCACTTTATCGATTTTATGAGCAGCAGCGATTTGTAAGGGTGACAGCTGGCCTCAAGGACGGGCGCGCAGGGCCCGGCCCGGCCGGGAGGGTTTGGGGGCCGTCCCGCCGCCCGCTCTCACTCCCCTGCGCTCGTTCCGCAGGCTACGCGGAGAGCAGCCCGGCGCCCAGCACCCCCGCCGCCACCCCCTCCGCCGGCGTCGGCAGCTTGCACAGCGGCGGCGGGGCGCTGGGCGGCTCAGCGGCGGGGGCCGACCAGGTGCGGCGGTACCGCACCGCCTTTACCCGCGAGCAGATCGCCCGCCTGGAGAAGGAGTTCTACCGCGAGAACTACGTGTCGCGGCCGCGGCGCTGCGAACTGGCCGCCGCCCTCAACCTCCCCGAGACCACCATCAAGGTACGCTGCGCCCCGCGCCCCGCCGAGCCGCCGCGGCCCCGGGCCAGCTGTCGGCTTCGTCCTCTGGTTGAAAGAGTCGTCGGGCCCTGAGCTGTGATCATCCATTGTCCGTTTGCTTATCCGCAATGAAGACTTTGTATTTTTATTTATTTATTTATTTTAAAAAGTTATTTGCATAGTCATATTTTATAGTTTTAACATCTTTCCTAAAGAGAAGTTATTGAACATGGGGGCAAGAACAAGTCAATACCGTAAAGTCATAGTTCTGCATGGAGGGGAGGGGACAGCTCGAAGGGAAAACTGTTATTCAGATCGAAGTGGTACCTCCCCGGGCCGAGCGGAACCGTGCCCACCGTTGCCATCAGGCCAGGTCATAGGCGACTGCTCCGGACAGGAGAAGGGTCGCCTACAAGCTAGGCGGCCGCAACGTAGCGGGCCGCGGGCCGTGCTGCGTTAGTGGTTGGTTTCGATGGGAGCCCGCTGGTGCTACGGCAAGAGCGGGTGCAGCGGGACGCGGGGCGATGTGGAATGGAGCTGAGGCCGCTCTCTTTTTGTCTCCCCGCGCAGGTGTGGTTCCAGAACCGGCGGATGAAGGACAAGCGGCAGCGTCTGGCCATGTCCTGGCCCCATCCGGCCGACCCCAGCTTCTACACCTACATGATGACCCATGCGGCGGCCACGGGCAGCCTGCCCTATCCCTTCCACTCCCACGTTCCGCTCCACTACTACCCGCACGTCGGTGTCACCGCTGCCGCGGCCGCGGCCGCCGCTTCGGGAGCCGCCGCTGCACCCTTCGCGACCTCTATCCGCCCGCTGGACACCTTCCGCGCACTCTCGCACCCCTACTCCCGCCCGGAGCTGCTCTGCAGTTTCCGACACCCCGGCCTCTACCAGGCTCCGGCCGCCGCCGCCGCAGGCCTCAACAGCAGCGCGGCCGCCTCGGCAGCGGCGGCGGCGGCAGCAGCGGCAGCAGCGGCGGCGGGCTCCGGGCCGCCGGGAGGCTCAGCTCCCTGCTCCTGCCTCAGCTGCCACAGCAGCCAGACGGCGGCGGCGGCGGCAGCAGCGGCTTCGGCGCTGGGTTCGCGAGGCGCCGCCGCCGCCGACTTTCCCTGCACGGCGGCGGGGCAGCGCTCTGAGAGCGGCTTCCTGCCCTACTCGGCCGCCGTGCTCAGCAAAGCCGCCGTCGCCTCGCCGGACCAGCGGGAGGAGGCGCCGCTCACCAGATAACTACCCCGGCCCGGGCCCGGGGGCGGGGGGCGTTTTGTAAGAGGGAGGCTGGGGGGGGAGGGGGGGCGGGCCGAGGAGCGCCCCCGGATTCGGCCAAAAAGTTCCGTCTATTTTTTTACTGCTGACCGCCCAGCCGCGGAGGGGTACGAGGCCCGGTGGCGAAGGCGCTCCGCGGTTCTTGCGCCCTCGCGGAGGTGTCCCTGCGGTGTGCGCCGGTTCCGCGGGGCTGCGGGTGGTCGGGCTGTCGGGCCCAGGTAGGGGGAGCCGGCGTAAGGGAATGTGTTTCTGCCTTTTTTTTTTTTTAATTTTTATTTTTAAAATTTTGTTTTATATATTTCGGTTTGAGTTTGACTAAATGGGAAATGTCTCGTGTATTTCTGTACGACAAGTGGTATCTAATGAGGCTGCCGCGTCCGGGCCAGTAACGGGAAGAAGTGTGAGATTGACAGGATGGGGAGAAGTGTTTTTAAAACTCATGCTTTCTAACTACCATAATCCACGCTATCTGGGAAATACTTGAATCTCTTTAGATGTAGGCTGTTGTCCTGAAGCATTTGCCTTCCAGACACTTTTCTAAATTTAATTATTTTTCTTAGCGTCTTTCTCTCCTCTCGGTAAAACGGCTCTTGGATTTATTTCTTACTCATCTCTATCGCGCCTTTGCCTCTGAAAAGCTACCACTGGGTAACTGAGACCTGCTATACCAAACCACTGCTACTGGAGGGACTTCCTTGAACTTGAAGAAAGGCACATCAAAACCCACCAGTGTTACTGCCATGTCAATTTTGATGCTAATAATGTGCAGATTATGACGAAAATTGCCAATCATGTTCTCTGATGGACCTCCTTTGAATGTGGAATTGGAAAAAAGTTCCCCGCACAGAGACCTGCTGTCAAGTACTAACAACCCGCTAAGGGAAGTCATTAGAAGAGACAGATAAGAGACTTGGTACATAAAACATTGTTCTTGGTGCATAGAATGTATGTTATTTAATGTTATCTCTGTTACCTGAAGTGATTTCGCACAAGAAAGCCACTTTCTTATCATCTCAATTGCCAATTTCATTTTGGTAACTTGGATGCCCCGGGTAGACTTTTCTCTGTTAAGTTGATATTCCACCAATGTGAAGAGCCTCATTAAATCAAACCCAGATATTTCCATAATGCTCCCTACAGAGCCACTTCACTCTTCACATAATGAGATTTTTCTGAAGAGTTGAAGCCCTCATCTAACTTGCTATTGCTTGTTTAGGCCCTGTGTGAATGTGAATAACACACACACACGTACAGTCTCACAAAAAAAAAAAAAAAAAAAAAAAATTAAAAAAAATCTCTATTATGTATTTCGAATAAGTGTCCTGAAATACTTCTATTTTTAAGACACTGGATTTTTTTTTTCCATATTGTAATAATGAACTTTCAGGAAATTATTTTAAAGGCTATGCTGTTTTCTTCAGTGAATATAAATTGTAGGAGGTTTTTTTTGTCCAACGGGACAGATTTCTTGGGCGGGGGTAGGGAAAGGCAAAATAGAAATATCTCCAGGCTTTTGGAGTGGATTCCTGACAAGACGTGTACAGTTTATGGGTAGGAAACTTTAAAGCACGGTAGAAGCCACCTAACTCACGAATTTCTCATTTAGTAAAGAACGAATAGGAAGACTACTTATGTAAAAAATATCGATTATACCAGCTGTTGTTCACTGAGTTTACATTGAATTATTATTATTTTTTTTATTAATATATAATTTAAGGCTAAGGAGAATAGACCAAAACATAGCACTCTTTTACCAGCTTAACCTTTTCGATCGTTGGAGTCGTTTGTTATGATCACACAGGTATTTTGGCAATAATGTTTACATTTTTCCAAAATATAGATATATGTCTATTAAATGATCGATGAAGACGCTGGTTGGTAAAATTAGCATAAATTCATTTTATGTTAGGTCCGTTGGACCTGGTTATTATATGAAACTGTAAATAAAGTCTTTGTGCTTTAAATATTGCTGGCTGTACGAACTCACTGTAAAATATTTTACAAATGTGCAATAATTATAAAGCTTTGTATATTACGTTATTTATTGTGTTTGGTCATGTAAAATAAATGTTATTTAAATCAAAGCGAGATTATTTGTTTAAGAGGCTGCAAAACATTGCGTACTGATGTTTGTTTTTAAATATGGCATCCAGGGTTATAAGAACTTCTTGAAACAACATATTTAAATGCCTTTTAATACACATATCAGA